>JABUQX010099351.1:0-10000 GCA_015478945.1 Trachelipus rathkii
CAATTTCTGGGAAAATTCCCGTGTGAAGGGATATGTTAAAGAGGTCTTTTAAAGAGTATGGTTTCTACCGGCAATTAAAGGGGTATAGTTTTCCACTGGTAAAAAGATTGCATTTCTTATTTTTTAGTTCAGCGATTATCGTTTGGACTTCTGAAGCCACAATATTTTGAAAAGAGAATAATAATAATAATAATAATAATAATAATAATAATAATAATAATAATAAATAATAATAATAATAATAATAATAATAATAATTAATAATAATAATAATAATAATAATAATAATAATATATAAAATAATAAAACCATTTACCATTACCATTTATTAAAGTGTAGAATACAAGAAGCAAAGCTTAACCAATTCAATAACATCAAGTACACATAATCGGCGGCAAAGTCTGCCTATTATAGTGAGATAATTAAAAATATAATAATAAACAACAATAAATAACAATCCCTGTTATAATCAAAGTTATTTAAATGCCAATAAATTCCCGTAGCAATTTTTTAAAACCAACAGTATTTCAATTCTCTCTAAGATGACGTGGCAAAGAGCCCACACAAAAAGCCTTATTAATACAGAAATTTGATTAGCCATAGTCCTCGAGAAAGGATGCATAAAGATCAAATACCGTATATTATAATTGCGAAAATTTAGGCTGTCCAAATAAGTAAAAATAGGCGCCTTCATTCACAAATTGGAATGCCAGAAGATGGCCAAGCGTTAAACCGTACAAATGCGAAAGAGGCTGATACCTTGCTCTGCAAACATTTCAGCCGGTATATAACAATACTTTGGGCTAATATTCTCAAGCGCTGTATTCTGTGCACACAATAAGTAGGTTCTAATACTTACTCGTTTGATCCCACCCCAAGCCAGAACAAATGAAGTTCAGGAATGGAAATAAATAAAAAGAATAGTAAAGAGTTGTCAAACCTTGGAGTGAAACTAAATTTCTCAGTTTGCAAATATAATACCATTTCTAGTAATTTTCTACACCTAGTAGTGATATATTTTCATCAAATTTTAAAGTTGTAAAATTATGCCCAAATATAATTGATAGATTTTACAATATCTATTTCAGTACCATTAAAATGAAGGTTAGCTCTTACATTAGGAGAGAGTGAGAAGATCATACCTTTCGTTTCTACAAAATTCAAAACAATTTATTAGCGCAGGTCCATCTGAAAATTTTTTGCAGCTCGTCATTGATAACATTCTGAACATAATTCAAATCTCTACCCGAAAAGTATATAACTGTGTCATCTGCATCATAATGACAGTTTTAGCATTGGAAATACGTTCTCACCAGATCATTAATATATATTTTATAAAAAAAATAAATGGTCCCAGCACCACAACCCTGGTGCACACCCGCCTCCCACCACTCCAAAGACCCGATTGCAGACCATTCACTTGGACATATATTGCATCCTGTTATTGAAGTATGACTGAATGAGAAAGTCAAAGACAAACACCTCTATACCATATCTTTCATAATTTGACACATAAGTAGATTTGGTCTCAATGATGTCGAATGCTTGAATCTAACCAAGAAAGACTCACAGTGTGTTCCTTCCGAGACAGGCTCTCACTGACATCATGCAAAAATGACACAACTCCATCTTGAATCCCCTTCCCCTTCACAAATCCAAATTGTAGAGAACAGATAAAGAATATTACTACAAAAGTTAAAATGTAAGCCCGTGATTATATATAACACCTCTCAAATCCTTGTATTGTGAAAAGGATTGAAACTAGGTCTGAAAGTTTACCGATGGTATCACGAACTCCAGATTTTGGAAGGTGAGCACCCACTACGCGCTATCTTTAAAATCAGGGAATTATAACCAAGTTTGATATGCATACTGATAAAAATACCATAAAAATAAATTGCTAAACCAAAGTTCAAAACAACAGAAAAAAAAAACCATCTCTATGTTTCTCATTTATCAACAAAATAGAACGAAAAAAAAAGAAAGAAAAAAGAATATATATAATATGTAATATTAAATCATATTTAATAAAAAAATAACTATATAGAAATTAACAAATTCAAAAAATACCATACATAAAAAAAAAGAAAACGAAGAGAAGTTAACAAGCAATAAAAAAGAAGAGCAACAACAGCGAGATAATGATTAATTTCAGAAAGAAAAATGTATATATAATTTATTGAAAATTAGATTATTTTTGCCTGCTCGCCTTTTGAAAAGGGCCCTTATTTCATAGTTAAAAAAATCATTATAAAACAGTCCTTATTTTTATTATTTTTTGTATCTTAATTATACAATCAACTTTCCGACTTTCCTTCTTCAGATAACAAAAACCATTTTATCAACCTCATCCAACATTTTAGCGTGACGGTTCTTTGGAATCATCCACATTCTTCCTTGCATAATAAGCTCCCCTTGGAAAGTCTCCAAAGCCCTGAGAAGAACGATTCTTTTAAAGCTCTAAGAGATCAAACCCATATGAATACTATTTTAAGAAATATATAAAGTTATGTTCTTTCCTGAATGGGTCACAACAGCAAACTTATTGGGAATCCACCGACCTTCTCAAAACGATTTTGGTTGATCATTTTTGCTCAGCCATGGGGAACAGACCTCAGACCAGCCAAGCCTCCAACCACACTCACAATCCCGCCCAAAACCGTCACTCAGATGTTTCCACCATTTCAAGCAGTCCAAAACAATAGACCCTCAAGGCACAGCTACTTCTCTCCTTAAAGGTCATTAACTGTCGTTCTTAAACTTTCTGATCAGGTTAAATATTTTCCTTGGGGACTTTCGTGAGTCGTGCCATCTTGTCAAAGAAAGCCAACATGATTGAGATAAGGGAATCCACGACAGAGCATGAGCACTTCACAAGAACTCGAATATACCCTGTCCTCGTATTAAGTCTCCGCTACGGTGGTAAATACGGCCTAATACGTCTGTAACCTAATCGTGAGGCGTATGACTCGCGCTACTCTCAACAAACACTTTTAAGCTTATAAGGTTAGATAGATTATCCAGATTTATCCAGTGAACGTCACCTAGCAGACCTCAGCTAGCCTCTATTACCAGAACAAGAACTGCGGAAACGCTGATCACGTGGCGCATCCTCCACACACAACACAGAACAATTCGTACTTGGACACCTGAAAAAGATAGTTCAGCGTCGAATACTTCTCTTAGCTCGAGCTCCTATAGCGTCAATTGTACACTCCTTTTATTATGGTCGCAAGCAACCACATTGTAAGCGTTCTCCCACATGGAGGCAGTTACACAAGTCATTAACGCACTTATATTCGACTCTTCATTTCATTGCGGCCTAAAATCGAAGTCACTGTTGCTCAAACCGCCTCTTACATCCGCAACAGAATCATAGAAGAGCAGTTATGTGTAGAGTGCGTGTGTTCCAACGACTACTACTTTCATGATATCAATCTCTAACAAGAATGAACACACTTCACCCCATCATTCTTCCAATGAGGCTGTGAACTATACGGCGTACCACCAAATCTCATTCCCACCAAGCATATTACCTAACCCTCTTCGCCTCTCTACCACCACCCGGTCGTAACTCCCATGTTCAACCAGCTAATTATTATAGACTCAAACAGCATTATAACATATACCCCAGGCTTGCCATAAGTAGCATTGCAGGTTTATTTCTGATAGTATATAGAACTCACCATAATGCAACGCGACCTCCGTTTAAATCACCGGATTAATCAGTCTTCGACAAAAGTTATGATATCTTGCCTTGTCTGTAAGGACCATTACCATGTAATTAGCGTAGCCCGTTTCACTATTTAGTAAAGCCAACGTTGGGAACGATCACTTCGTGTGCAGGCCTATGCTACTCATATTTATAACAGAAAAAGTCTCTACTGATTTAGAAAGAAATCAATGGACAAAAATGTTCTAGGGGAGACAAAGGACAATGTTGTACTGACCTAACTCTCCCTCTACGCTGACTCAGTGATAATAACCTAGTACGTGTAGACACTATATATATCACCATGTCGGCCTCGTCCGACCTCACTCAATACACACACGCTAGACCCTCCGCGTTTCCCCGAAGCATCCGGGGGGGGGTGGCCGCGATCTTTTGAATCCCTGTCGCAAGTTGTCCCGCACCATTCATCCCGAAACCCAATGGGACCACTAGGACCTAGAGTACCCTCCCCTACAAATATGCACGTCTCTCTACGCGACCGTCCACTTCACGACCAGCCACAGTATCCACCACCGTAACCACTCGGCCATCGAGCTGTCTCTATGGCTGCTCCGATGCAGCTAGAAAAAATCAAGCAGGCCTACCCAAAAATTTTCTAGGAGAACAAATAATTCATTAAAAGTTCTTTCTTACGCAGCTAGTGTATTCTTACGTCCCTAATATTTTAGGCAAAGAACATTTTAGCTTTATTTTTATTTTTTCAAATTTGTCTGACATTCTGGCGACCAACAGTATCAATTTCAATCACCTCCGTATCGCAAAGTAGGTTATCATAATTAATTTCAGAGTTAGAGTCCGTGTTTTTTCCAAATTAGGACCACGTTTTTATGACGTAGCAACAGCTGCATTTTCGTTCACTCGTGCAGTACTGTTTGGCAACGATTCCAGGCAGAGGAGATACGAGTTTATTGACCTAGAACACGGATTAGAGTTAGGGCCTTCTATTCGCCTACATCAAAACCCATCATGGAAGAACAATTTTAACAACTTTCGGCACGGTCATCTTGAATATGCTAATCGATCTAAAAACCTCGATCCTATGGGGCGAGGAAGAACAAGCTTTAACCAATCGTCAGCGATAACATAAGAATCCAATTCGCAACCAATGATCTGAACAGATAACCATTCATCTTACACACCTCAATAATAACAACAACATCAGTTAAAAAAACTAACTTAAAACTATCTGTAATATTATCAACTGCAATAATAATAATAACAAATAATAAAATAATAATAAAATAATAATAATAATAATAATTAATAATAATAAGAAATAATAATAATAATAATAATAATAAAATAATATAATAATAATAATAATAAAAATAAATAACATGAATATATCAATAATAATTTATGTTAATCAATAAGAATAATAATTCTAATTAATAAAAAACATAACTAAAATAAAAAATAATAAATTAGCAGCCTAATGAGACCTTATCTTAACGAAAAATGAGATCATCATCAATTAATAATAATAATAATAAATTACAATAAGAAATAGAATAATAATAAATATTAATAATATAATACTAATAATACAATAATAATAAATTAATAAGAATAACAACAGATAATAAATAATAATAAGTAATAAATAATAATAAATAATAGAAATAATAATAATAATAATAATAAAATTTAATAGCTAAAATAATAATAATAATAATAATAATAATAATAATAATAATAATAATAATAATAATAATAATAATAATAATAATAATAATAATAATAATAATAATAATAATAATAACAGTATTAACTAATAATAATAATAATAATAATAATAATAATAATCAATAATAATAAATAATAAATAATAATAATTTATAACAGTATTTAAAAATTAAATAATAAATGGCTACCACTAAAACCGAGTTATTAGCAATAATAATAATATTAATATTCTACATAATAATAATTAATTAAATAAATGATCAATAATAATAATAATTTAATAATTATAACAGTATTATAATAATAATAATAATAATAATAATAATAATAATAATAATAATAATAATAATAATAATAATAATAATAATAATAATAATAATAATAATAATAATTACGACCATAACAACAATCACAGCTACAGTCAAAACTACATTTACAAACCTTAACAAAGTAATAATAATAATAATACTAATAATAATAATAATATCAATAATACATAATATAATACAATAATACTAATAATTAATAACAACAACACATATATAATAATAAATATGAATAATAATGAATTTGTGAAATACATGACATAGGGCACATAATTAATTGCCGAATCATATGCTAATATATCGAAAATAAGAAATAATAATAATAACAATTAAAATAATCATATATATAAATAATATAATAATAATGACAATAATTAATAATAATAATAATAATAATAAATAAATAATCAATAATAATAATAACAATAAATAATAATACAATCAATAATATAATATCATAATAATCACAAAATACATAATAATAGATTCCGTGCCTATAATATTTAAAGATGACAATTAAGTTATATATTTAATTACTCTATCTTCGTTTCATTTAAACTCTTGTAGCGACCAAGAACCCAAAAGATCTACTATGATAAGTATATACTTTAATATATATTACCATATAATGTATATATTACTATATATATATATATAATATCATAAATTTAGTTTAATAATATATTTACTATATTATATATAATATATATATATAAGTATACTTATAATATTAGTACACGAGCTATTATATATAAGTATATATATATAATATATAGAGCTCAGTCTACGCATTACACCGATACGGCATTATTCACTTTTCATCTACGTTAATATGATTATCTCACTTATACCCAATATACTTATCTCAGTACATAGCCATACACTGCAGCGATTCAGCTATTATGATACTAATTACCATATCTACTACTACCGCATAAGTAGTCCTTATACTATACGCCTATAATTAGACACGTACTACTTCGCCGGCGCTTAGCTAACAAATAATCGGCCTCACTGATTATAATAACTCAGCCCGTGCTATTACGCTACTGCATGTATATATAACTTCTAGTAGTATATGTATATACAATATCATAAACATCCCAATGTTATAATCGTCATGATCCTTTAAAAGAAAATATATAATAAACTATTTTATTATCTAACCTCCAAGACATTATATTTCCTCTCCTCTCAACAAATATCGAAAGACCTTTTTGCCTCCGAATGCTTCAAAAATTATTAATAACAAATCGGCTCTGTAACCAAAAACCAAAAACAAAGAACCGTATCAAATCAAGACAGGCCACTTGACTACCCACCACACGCTCACAACTTCAGAACTCACGTCGGCACGTCCGCAGAACATTTCCCTCGTCGGACATCTCCTGCACCCAAACCCTACCTTCAGAGAGCACGATCTACCCAGCGCATGCCCGAGAGTCTTAGTCTATACCAATCAGTCAATCAATTCACATCTCAACCTACACTGTAGCACATCTCACCAGCACATCCACCGCGTAGAACCACGCATCATAACCCTATACGTCTGCCGCCCCATCTCCCAGCACACTACATGACGGATCCATGAGCTCCTGCAATTGCTTCCGACCACCTTTCTTATCATAACATAACTGCGGCCGCTCAGGATACTCCACCTCTCTCTGTACTAGGAAAAACAACTAAAGTAACCTCCCTTAACAGATTAGTCACGAACACATGACATCTATCGCTAGCCGTACTTACTCTTCAACAACACGAGCCTGAGACAGCCAAGTTAAGCGAGTCCTGAGCACAGAAGACTAACATTACCCGGTGACGGGACAGGACCGGACCAGTAGATGAAGTGGAGTCTAGCCTCCCGCAGATCCAACGAAGCATCCATCAACTGACCAGGCCCCATCAGGCTAGAACATCCTTATCCGATCGCTCTCGTCTGACCCGACCCATCGGGCACCGACTCACTGACCTTCGATTCACACACATCTACATGCAGAATCGCGCGGGACGTCCTAAAGCGATCGAGCATCCAGCTTAGCCCACCTCCGTAATACCCAGCCTCAGCCTATTCACGCCGTCCACACCGTACTCACCAACCTTCCTGTTCGAGATGACCTCACTCGACGCCATATCCAACCTTAATAACTCGTCTGACAGCCACCTCCTTCTTGCCGCTTGATTGTATGCCATCTTAGTCTAGGGATTGCAGCTAGATCTTCCGACACTGAGCAGCCACCTAGACATACGAGCTGATGACGCCTTTCTTCCCGAATACGCGCCCCCAGCACTCAGCATACCAGCGTACATTATTAGCTATACAAACTCACCCAGACACATCGTATCTATCGAGCCTCATACGACGCCCAATCGTACACTAGCGACGCGCACACATGGATGCGGCGACCGATCTATCGCCCAGCACCAGCCCACCATCAACTTACTCGACAGCCACGCACCCGAGCCTTACCCCCACACCGACCGACTTGTCCTACCGAGTAGTACCCGAGTAGCACGAGAGTACACCTACTGATCAGAAGCCCACTAAGTGACAGTGTCTGGAACTATACTCCGACAAGGCACATAGACCGCCGGTGCATACGTCCATATACTATGAGTATAACGTAATTTGACGACCGGTCGGCGAGATCCACCTTATGACAAATCCTCACCGCAACTTGACAATCAAATCTCACCTTATTCATCCAATCGTCAGTGCGGCGTGCCGCTACCGCTCTTCTTGCTTCTGCGCGAGCTTATACCACTATATTCGGCCTTGCCACTACCAAGATACGCCAGTCCTCCTATGAACGAGTCATAAATCGTCATGCCCATCACCCCGTCCGCCGCTCACGGCCTTATATATGTCCTGCGTTCCACTCCTCTTACAGCTATCCGGTGAGCTCCACTCACTATGTCGCCTGTCAGACCCAACACTCACTCATCTTCCACTCGTGTGGTTACCGCGTCGTTCACGCCCGACCGACAGCTGACAAGCTGCGCTAGATCCTAGTTATATCACACGGTCTATCGTACGTCTACTGAATTCATTTCCTAACTATCCGTCACAGACGACACTACACCTAACTCTGAATCCCTGACGTCGGATGGCCTGTACTAGATCCAGTCCACTTCCTGAAGACTGAAACCTCTCGCAGGATACTACAATCCATCCTTTCTCGTGTGACGATTATGTGCGCTTTCTCTCCTAATCTGCTGCCCTGCTCTGCTATCTCAGTACCGTCTATGTAGTCATGTCATTGACGCTCCTTTCCAATTTATCCACTGGTTGCCGTCTCAATAGATGCCTTACCAACGTATGCCTAAACTACACGATCGATGTCTGATAATCGGCTCGTACTCGTTCCCTTATGCAACACTATCCCGGGATCATTCGCTATGATCTCCCCTTCTTTCTTCTTTTCTTTTATGTTTTTTTTTTTTCTTGCTTGTACTGATTTATTTCACTTTCTTCTAATAAAATTCAACCTATCTATGGCCGTATAATCATCTCGCGTTCGTGCTCTCTCTACCACACATCCGAACGCCACACTTAGCGCCTGGTCTCTGATTAATCACCCTCAGCAAATATCTCTTACGAGCCTTGTCACACCCAAAACTACTCGGCGCTATAATTTTTATCTCGATGCCGATCCGCCGTCATCAGCCATATCCATGTACAGCAGCCCTCCCTCGCTCTCAGATCCACAGAGACCACGGCTTTTCCACAATCACCCTGCCTACAATCGCGTATATGATAAGCCGCCGCTCGTTACTAGCTCGGTCTTGTTAATATCCCCTGACGCCTTCATAAATCTAACCCTCGATTTTTTCCCTTTATGCACTATCTATATTTTAATGACGTAGCTAGTCACCCTATAACCACTCGTACAATTGATTACTGTATTATGTTATTGATAGTCATCTTGGCTTCAGATCTATCTCCAAATGTCGCAGGCACGCTCATCGCGATCAATATATTCTTCTGCTCACCGTAAGTATTATCTCCCTCATCTGCATATTAGTCATTCCAGTATTTACTCTACTCTGATACTTATTACAATTAATTATTTTACCGTCGATTTATTATTATTTTATTATTATTATTAATTATTCTGATTGTCTAGCTCTATCAAACGTTAGTCGTCCTACGTTCGTCTTCTGAGGTGGTGTGGTGAGGGGTGAACTTTCAGTTACATACACTCCCACCATGTAAAAGATACACGCAAGTCGTGTCCATCAGACCCGTATGATTCTC
>JABUQX010099352.1:0-48270 GCA_015478945.1 Trachelipus rathkii
ATAGGACGATACTACTACTATAAACTCTACTACTGATCAATTATTATTATTAATTATTCATTATTATTATCATTATTATTATTATTTATTATTATTATTAATTATTATTATTATTATTTTATTATATATCTATTAATTATTTAATGTATAATTTAATTATTTATTATATTATTATTATTAATAATTATTATCTTTATATATATATTTCTTTATTTGATTTAATTAATTAAATAATAATATATAATTATTATTATTTATTATTATATATTAATCGATTATCTATTAATTAATTTCATTTACACCCTGCCATACCTTTTACACTATGCCCATATTTTGTATAATACTTAACAACAATGCACTGTGTGGTGCAACCTATACGCGTTGCGACAACACGTAGCGTTCGTTGCAATACGACGCAGTCATCACGTATGTGAGTTCGTTATTTAACGTCTACACATTCGACCTATAACACACACCAACAGTAAGGGCATGATTGAAGCTGTTTAACCTCCTGGATATTTTATCGAACCGTGCCATTTTTGTATCTTCATGATTTTTTTCCTCTCAAGCTTTGAGGACTCTTCTGCAATATTATTTATCAATATTCGATCCTGATTATCTATTTTATTATTATTATTATTATTCGTATTATTATTTATTATATTATGTAGTAAATTAATATTTATATATGTTGGATTTGATTGGATTGTGGTTCGGCTAACTTTATTAATTTTTATTATTAAATTGAAAATTGATCATATGATATAACATTACAACCCCAAATTCCATTTATATGATTATATACATATTATGTGAGCATGAGTGGATATATACTTATACACCTATCAGTAGAGATAAGAAAGAGAGAGAGATGTAAGTGCATAGTAAGAGATAGAAGAAGAGAGAGAGGATATAGAGAATGAGGATAATGATCAGTACATAGAGTAGATGAGAAAGTATGTTAATTACTTTTAGGCTATATATTATAGATAATAATTAATAAATCTTAGACTTACTACATATAATACACTATTTAAATAATGGGGAGAATGTGATATTATAACCAATCCACTACTCGGCATCAGTCGACTCTATTCTCCTTTAAGGCTGAAAGTGTACATCTGAACCGTCGCTACTATACGAATTACGAGTCTAGCTCACCCAAGTAAAAGCAGTATTATTAAATAACTCCACTCGTTTAATACTCAATAGGCAAAGACGTATAACTCTGTCGAGAGCGAGAAGACAGATATCAGCAGACGCTGCGACTGATTGCACACTATTCGGTTCTACTTGCTGCTCTAACTTCGAAGATTTCGTTATATCATAAACACTCACATGTATTATATTCAAAAAACTTAATAGTTACTACATTTGAAGAAAGTCTTCATTAAAAATCACGTATATCTTTTGATATTTCTTATAATCGATAAATGCATCAATATTCTCAGATACACGGTTTTCTCATTTAAGCGAAAGCTCATAATATATAGTCACATGTCCGCGGAGTTAAATAAATGTATTTTATTTTAGCTATAGGTTGCCAATGCTCGCTTTGACTGAGTGTCTTTAATCAAGCAAGCTCTTATGCATAATATTTATCATGATTTGAGTGCTGTTATTAGGTAAGGACGTATTTTAATATATAAAATGAGACATTTATTAACCGAAGCAAATGCAGGTAAATCAGACACTCTCAAAAACAGATAGAACTCAGCGTTTGCACTTGAAGTATGTCTGTGACTGCACAATATATCATTTACTAGAATTACAAAGGCAACAACAATACAAAGTACTTTTTCATGAGACTAATATTTGATTTCGCAAAGAGTGAAACTTATCCTTTTACCGTTATTATGACTTATTATAGTAGCTTTTACGTAACTGTTACTTATACTTATCTTTATATAGCTGCTTATTAAAAAACTGAGACTTATATCACTGACTTATTACTGGTTTATACTGACTTTAAATATGTCTATTTACTGCTATAATATATATTGAATATATGAGCTATTACCGCTCTGTATTTATACTGTAGCTTGTAAATATAAAAAATACTGTAGCTCTTTACATTAGCTGTTCTATATTACTGCTTATATATTACTGTTATTTACTATTAGAGCTAATTTAAGTCTATATGCTCTATATTTATACTTGAGCTTTACGTGTCTATATATTGTTCATTATGTATTTTTTAAATAGTATCTTATTAAACTCTAATACTTTATTTAAACAGCTTATAAGTACTACTTATGCATTATTAATCATTATAATATAGTTTAAAATATGTAAATTGAGACACTAATTTTATTAAAAACATTTACTTATGATTTTAAATTAAAATTTCATGTATATATAATAAACATTTTGTTTTTAATTATTAACTTTTTACTATTTGTCGCTAAAGTTTTTTTTATTACACGTTAGCATATAAACTATAAAATTTATATTATTTATTAATAATTTAATTTTTTAATTATTAATTATTTTTACTTAATTTTTTTTTATTATTAATAATTATTTCAATTACTATTAATTACTATTAATATTATTATATATTATTTATATTAATTATTGATTAATTATTAATATATTATTATTGTTTATTATTATTTATATTAATTATTATTTATTATTATTTTAATATATTCATTATTATTAATTATATTATTTATTTTATTTAATATTATTATTTATTATTATTATAGTAATTAATTATTAAAATATCATTTAATTTTTTAATATTATTATATTATTTAATTATATTTAATTATTTTAACAGTTTCGATGTTTTAATCCTCCTTATATAGTGTTTGTGGATGTAGTATATTCATTTATTCTCTAATAATATTGTTGGGCATACATGGAGCACCTCGATAGAGAACAAGACGTTAGGGCGAGTGCTTTGATACTCTGTGATATAGGAGCGAGATGATAGAACCTCATTTCATTCTACCGCCACTTACCATGCGTAGATTAGGTCGAGCCATAGTTATACACGCACGCGGCAGGCGCATCCGGGTTAATTTTCCCGCCTCTAGGGGAGTTCTATAGACGGGTGTGTTCTTCAAACGACATAGTCCGACTCTGCACGCGTGTTGGGCACCGCATGAACAAGTTCTTTATATTCTTTTCTTCTCCGGTCTTACAAAGTGTTTCCCGCACTCATCTCCAGGGCACCGCGCACTCCAGGCGACTGCAATATGGATTCTGTCTTTGAACAATGACACGCACACGCACTGCACCGGCACGCCAAAAATCACGCACGTGACAACCGACATATTCAGCACTTGTGCAAGTTAAAGATCCGCGGATGTGAGAGCTTATGCAGCAATCTTATATCAGAGAAGGAAACTGCCGAGATGGAACTCGCCAGTTTTTGGTCACAGTGTAGTTAGTCAACCTAATATTGCTTCAATCCATATTGACATAACATATAAGATATAATATAGTATATATACAGTATAATATATATATATATATTATAACTAAGGACTCAGTTATGTATATTTCAATGCGCATAGCCATGAATTACTATCGTGTATATATAGTATATGAATACTTCTAATCATATAATACTAAAGTATAATATAATATATATACTATATATAGTATATATATAAGTATATATATATCATATATATATATATTATGTATAGTAATGCTATATACTGAAAGATGGCTTTACTGATATTAATGATTTAAGACACCTTATCACTAATAATGCACGGTTTTTAAGGGTATACTCTGAAAGCTGAACACGTTTCAGATCCTATGCTTCAGTAACGTCACTTTTCATTTTTATGTTATTTTTTAGCAGAGGACAAATCATTGCGTATCGAGAAACCTTATGGTGCTCGTAATGCATCGGAATGGGCGGATGCGATGCGAGCTCGACATAGGGAACCGCTTAACGCATGGAGGGAGCGTGAAGTGAGAAAGGGTCGCAATGGCACTCTCTAACCATCTCAGGACACAGCACAACAGTCGTAGAACGCTCGCACCCGATGCACCGTTAAGTTATTACAGAAGTGGGCAGACAGGGATGTAATCTGCCATACTCCAACACACGCAGAGTGCGTGAGGTACATCTAACCTAGGTGTAACTATTTAGTTCGTTCATTTTTTTTCTATGTAATACGCACCGCCAAAGCGCAAAGTGACAAGAGAGTGGGAAAAACTGATCGAGAATGAAAGTGTTGATTGTATTCTAGAAACTGGTATTCGGATCGAACGATTCTCAGACATCGATTCAGACCGATGTGCCAGGACACAATCATATATCTTCTAGGAGAGAGCACCAGATTGGCACAAGACGGACACCGACCCGGTGCGTCGGCCAATCCTTAAGTATTACTACTCCGGATAGTCAACTCAATTAATACTATATTAGAATATATCCCTGAAGAGGGATAGCTATTTTATTACATTAACTTAGTGCTTCGAGATAGAGTATTTAGAGAATAGAAGACTATATATGATATATAACTATATAATATATATATATATATATATATATATACGGTTAAGCTACCATGATAATAGTATAAAGAATTATATAAATTAGTAACAGTTTATATTATATTATATGGCCTTGAATCTAATAGATTTATATACTAGAGTTAAATTATAATTTACTTTATGCACGGAAATATAATATTGTCATATTTTATTTGTAGTGATATATTAGGTATAATTATAATAGTCAATATGTAATTATATATATATATACATATAGTATATTATATATAGCCGCGTATGTGTATCTACTACTGCTACTGACCTTTGAGCCACATGCGCTGCTTACAACAATTTCACTTGACTTACTAAATTACTTTTACTTGTAAAACTTATTCTATTAGTGATAACGATTTAGCAGTAGTTGAGACAAATCATGTAGGCGTTCTGCTGATTATACTAATTTCTATCATTTTATGTAGATCAACGGTTTTTACTGAAGTTAGTGTTTTAATTATCGACTTGAAGTAACTACTGAACTGAGATTCGTTATATAATATTACATACCTAGTACTATTATATTATATATATAATATTACTTATAATTAAGCTTATATATTCATTAACTATCTACGAAGAAAGTTTGTATTATAACAGAATGAGACAATACATAACTACTAATTTAATCATTATACTTAACTATATATGATAATTCACTACTTATAGACTCGACAACAACTACCTTATACTTAAAATCTACTACGTCTGACTCCTACCTCACATTTACTGACCTTACTTCACTGGACGAATGCTGCACTTTAGCTACTTCGTGCACTCTCAATACTGGAGATGGATGGTGGTAAACGTGATACTTTCATCTGTATCTATCATAACTAACAACAGTCCTACTACATGCATGGTGGCCGGGCATATTAGAGCTGTGGGTAAAAACTTTGTCTGCTTTAAACACTTTAAGACCCTAGTTGGAATTTATCTGGTTACATTTAGCCCCCACTGTGAGAAATACATTAATCTGCTATGCTCTAACAGTTGTTAAACTCTGCCACGGAGAGTTTAATGAAGTAAATGATACAGTAATGTTACGTAACTAAGTACCTCCATGAAAGGGTTATATACTTACTTAACTATCAATTTTTTGAGAATAGACTAACATCTAGCTACTAGGGCACATAGAGTTTATAACTGTTACTGACGAGACTTCTGACACTGCTGCAACGTCGCAAGTACAACTTACTAAGCTCAACTCTTGACTGATACATTCGACAGATTATAGCTTGAATAGCGTTACTGGTTGTTATTCTCCACTTTATCATGATTATAATATAATTCATTACTTCTGTTATTATTTTCATTGTTATTACCATACTATATACTCAGAAGCATAATTAATAATTTACAGCAATAAAAATGCATAGAAAAAACTTATTGAGTAAAGAAAATAGCCTTTTTGGCAATTTTATTTATATTTTATTAATTAATTATTATTATAAACAAGTAATATGAATTCTGTTTTAGTGTAACATTCATTGATATATATGTAGAAGAGATTATTATTAGACCATGAGTCAATAGTTGTATCTAAATTATTATTATATATTGGATGTCAAGAATGTTTTTCTGACAGGATTTGCAGTTACGTAAGCGAAAAGACAAATGAGTTCTTTAGAATCATTAGATAATAATTATTTACGAAGTTCCACCTGCCTTCGATTGGCCCACTCGGATACTCTGCTGTGTGAAGGCTTCATCCGACCGGAAACTGTTATATCCTTTTACCGAGTTTTCGCTGCTCCGCACCAACACTTGCTACGTTCACCCCTTTGTCGAGATATTTGAGCATTAATGGACAACTGTATTAGCATTCCTGAATTGAATGAGACTAGTCTCAGTTAGTTGTTAAGCGTCACTTATCCCACACCGGATATATAGTCTAAAAAAGGATTTAAAAAGCTTTGAAGCTCCGTGCCGAAGTCGTAAAATAATCTAGTGAACGATAAGGCTTCAAGTCGTCAAATTGCTGTGTATGAGGCGAACGTATCTGCGTGCTTGAATCTTAAGTATGAAGGTATATCCTTGTTACCTTTTAAACAACCTCACAGTATCATAAACAATGTTGCGTGTTCACATAAGAAGCACCATTAAAAAAACATCTCCCCAGTAATACAAGCAACTGAAAAATCAACAAAGAAGGGTTTGCAGGAAGGGGGGTGCGTGATATTTCCTGCGGTCTATATATATACTTCAGTTTATTGCTGCCTCTGATTATCAGTTTATAAGTGGACTCATTCGTATACATTTAACTGTAGTATGGTCATGGCTTAGTACTTCCCAAGCCCATTGCTGTATACGAGTATTGAGAAGATGAGTGTATACTCTACTTTCTCGCGTGCAGAGCCACACCATTCTCTTTCCAGCCTAAGCACTAATCACAGTGCCCTTACCGCGTTGCCTTCCTTCACTCTAGCCTCACTCTTGTACTATATTCGCTAGCCATTCTTACTCCTAAATGTTATCTGTTCTCATTTTCATTAATTCTTTTCGCGAGAATTCAAAACAACCTTTGAATTAGTCTTACACATTACTATCATTCCATACTATGGCAAACTCTCTTAATATATTCTACCATTTATACATTACTTGCTATATCTCGAATTAATTATATTATTATTATAGATATTATGTATCTGCAAAATGTATTTGTCGCAGTATAAAGGCCAATTTACACGTAGAAAGAGGTGTATTCGGACTATATTAAATTAGATGACATTAAACATTCATGAGAAGCCGCATCTTATACCAGGGATGTCATGCATGAAATTATTAAGAAGCCACCCTTCAAAGATTTGCATCTAAAAGAGAAACTAAACATAAGTCGACATGGAGGAAACAATTTGCACCAGAAGTAAAGGGTGAGATGGAAGAACGAAGAACAACTTATAAAGAAATAATCTCTGGAGAGAAGAGCTTGCTCAAACAAGGCGTTTGCAAATCAAGGGCTAACTCTCTCATAACATAATTTAAAAGAACAAATAATTGGATATGAGTTAGGGCAACATCGCATTATTGATAGAGGAGAGAATAGTTAAAGTCAAGACATATGTGGATTTATAGCAGTGATCTATCGACAGCGCGAGTGTAGAAAGAAGGGGGCTGTAACAAGAATGGCCTAACTATCAAACAGGAGCTACTGATCAGGCTAAATGTATCCAGCTGCCGCTCTAAATCGCTTAGAGGAACAAAAACGGCAGATATGGCACGACTTGGATAATATTCCGTAGGAAAGACACTCGAATACAGCGACGATTCTTGGCGACTGATGAGAGAAAGGTATTACTTTTGACTTACCTCACCAGGTCGCGATCCATATGCCGTCTTTCAGATACAATCTCTAAAACGCTGAACGTAGGTATATAGAGGGAAGTAGCTAATCAAAAATAATTCACGTCACCATAGTCCTTAAGTGGAATTAAATTCATGGTTACGGCTATGATCGTTTGTTTTTATTATTAATTCAAAATTATATTTATATATTATAATTATATATATTTTATATTATTTTATTAATATTTACAATTAAACAAAGTTATTTATATATCAAACGTCTGTCAATAGAAATAAAATAAATAAATAAATAAAACAAGGCATTAAACCATAAACAATCTTATTTCGACAGCTAGAAGCTGTTATGGCGTCGCTTGATCGGTCATTTATGGATTAATCAACAACCGAAGACAATAAGCTTACACGAGACCTAAACGCCAATCCTGCGGACTTCCATCATTTCACATGTAATTATGCTGAGCTGAACATTCGTTACACCCATTTATTATAACGATATAATATAAGTATCTTAAAGACAATTGATCGTATTAACCACCATCACTCGTTAACACACCATACAAAACAGTAACAGTTATAGAATCATTAGCGCAAATACTTAGTCCAACGGAGATTGGGTGTATAACAAGGATAAATGCTTTTGTCTTGCTAGTTACTGACTTTACGCCTTATAACTGCTTTACTGGCTTTACATCGTATATCAGTTTAAACTATATAAATGAGACTATTTTTATTAAAAACAATCACTTTCAACCCTATATATATAGTAAAACAGGAAATCAATAGCGCAAATACTAGCAACAGTGTGGAACAAGCTTTGGCACGTTTTGTTTAATTGTCTTACTGCTTTAGCTGCTGTTACCTGCTTTTTACTGCTTTCGAGTGCTCTTAATCTGCTGTCACTTCTTTAACTGCTTTACTGCTTCTGATGCTTGAGCTGCTTACTGCTGTAATGCTTTAGCTGCTATAATGGCTTTACTTAGCCCGAGCTTTAATCTGCTCTTACTGCTTTACTGCTTTACTGCTTTACTGTTTCTACTGCTTTATCTGCTTTACTGCTTTGTAATGCTATTACTGCTTTAATGCTTAGTACCTACTTTTTTACTGCTTTAAGGCGGCTGCTTATTACCATTATATGTAATTAATATGGTACGTCAGACTATTTAATTAAAAAACATTTTGTTTTTTCGTAATCCCATCTACATTTCGTTTTCAATTATTAATTTTACATTTATTTGCAATTAATTTTCATGTTATCGTAAATTAATACTACGATTAATATTCTTTCCTATTAGATTCAAATAAAATTAGTGCAATCTATTATTATTATTATTACTATAATAATTAATTATTATTATTTTTTATTATTATTATTATTATATATTCAATTAATTATTTATTATGTTATTATTATTTTGATTATTTATTATTATTATTGATTATTACTATTAAGGTATGTATTGATTATTATTATTGATTAATTATTAATTATTATTTATTGATTATTATTATTATTCATTGATTATTATTATTGATTACACTATGTAATTAATTATTATATTATATATTTAGAATAGTTGAAAGACATCAGGATGTGTGAGAGAGAAATCAAGGATTATTATTACTAGCTCTGACAAACACGTCATAAGAACAAACGTTAGCCATACTTATGATTGGAATGGGTGTAAACCTCAAATTTCAATTACCGCTCCATCGTGATGGGTACGAGAATTATATATTGCTCCCTGGGAGTCTAACCCCTCGGTTTAAACCGCATAGTTCGCTTCTAGCTTGTTGAAGCTGTGAACAAGATTTTTCTTACCCTAATCTAAAAGTGTTCCATTTCCAGTAAAGACGCTCGAACATCGGTTTCTTAACAGTGTAGTAAGGCATAGGTTACAAGACCATCATTCAGATGGGAAGTTAAGATCCCATGGAATTGGGAGGTTGCAATCTTCATATAAAAGAACAACCCAAATGGAACTGAAAATTTTTCACGTGTGTTTAGTAAATTGCATCATATTACAACCACCCAGGCGTGTTTTCATGGACGCGCCGAGTGAATTAACTGTGTATAATGGTAGAACACACTGGACGGACTGTGGGCATTACTGAATACTTAGCACCTACCATGCGGTTCTTGAAACTACTCGAAAACAGTTACTCAAGTCTCGCAGAGCAAGTTATAGGCAACAGGAGAAACAGCTTTAGCTGCTAACCTTTCTCTAAAGACATGTATGGACAGAACCATCGGCATCGGAAGTTAGACTATGGGGACAAAGACGTAACGGCTTAAAGTATTTGAACGTACTTTCGCAGACATGGTATTCTACCATCTCAGGAACACAACAGTTTTTGAAGTATGTGACAGAGGTGGCAGAAGGTATGCTAATGCATATAGAAGAGAGTGCGTCGAAAGTTATCTAAACTATGTAAAAGTCCGTTCGTTATATAGCTGTTATAATGACCAGGAGATACTATGCAATTCAATGAGAAATTGCTGGTTGATGATTCTGAAACCTGATTATTCAACGATTCGCGTGAGACAACTATGATGTGCAGCAAATTCATTATATCTTCCTTAGGACAACAGGTGGCTGAAGAAAAGAACCTACGCCTGCGAGTCAACGAACATACTGATGATGATTCTGTAGAGGGGACTTTCTTTACATATGTGCTTTCGGATGCGTATTGGATGAGACACGGATACTACATGATAGACAACCGGATATAATAAATGACTGGTATATATTTTGTAAATGATTTAACAGACGTATTAATCTTGAGTCTCGTGAAGTTCCTGTGAATGTCTACAGCAATGTTATACACCCCTTGTAAATATTTTTAATATTATTGTGAAATGTATGATGGAATGATAATTTGTTTGAACTCTTGTTAATCATACTCGAATGTTAAAATAGTGTAGGTGCTGTGAGTTACTTGAATTTCTTAAATTGATGGGGTACGTAAATGGTGTGTGTTAACTTGAGAGTTTAGTGTTATTATTATCATAAGTAAAACGTTCGTAATATATGATATATATATATAGTATAGCTATAACTTTATATAGCATATGATATATATATAAAAAATATATATTATTAATTAAAAAATAATTTAAAAATATAGCAATATATATATATATATATATATTATGCTCCTCCCTTAGGCTTCGAAGCTGCATTGTACTTCGAGCACTCTAGGAGAATGGATGTGGGTAAATTCATGTTCTACAGTCCTACTCTGCATGTGGCCAGGCATACAGGCTGTGGGAAAACCTTTCTGCTATTATTGAGGAAAACATGGTGGTAAATTTTTTTTATGTCCTCTGTGAAAATAATCTGGTGCTACAGTGTATTTCAGGAGAAGTTTTAATGAATATAATGATGTAGTAGAATTCCATGAAGGGTTATATGCATAATCAAATCATTTGGAATGTACAAAAGCATAGACTTATAGTTCGGATGACATCTGCACAGTAAAACGACGATTATAGCCTGAAGCGTTGTGAACCGGTGTACTCCCATCATTGGTAAATATATCTGTATTTTTTTCATTACACAGACCCATTTTTCGTCAAAGCCAGCACATGAGGACTCGTTTTTTTAAACACAACAGTATTCTGATATCTGTTTGGACACAAGAAGAGATATGGAGCCAGGTTCAACGTGGTTCCTAGGATCGCAGAGATGTTTCCGCCTAGCAAGAAATGAAGTTCTTGAAAGTAATATACAGAAGTTACTTCGATGCATACGGATACTTGCTGTGTGAGCCTCATCCTAGAGAACATGTAATAAGGGAGTTTCTGCTTCGCACTAATATTCCACCACATGAAGTAGAAACTGTATACATTCCTGAATAATGAGAAGTTTAGTTGTAAAAAACATTTAACTTATAAAAATGATTTAAAAAGAGCTGAAGCGCCCGCCGAAAAAGCGTAAAATAAGATCTTGTGATGATTAAGTTCGTCAGTTGTATGCGATACTCTGCTTGATCTTTATCAAAGGGAAATGTTTCCTTTAAACAGGCATCAGAAGAATATAAGTTTGCGTACCACACATAGAAGCAACAACAATTAAAAGAAAACTCTCCGCGTAATATAAAGCAACTGTAAAAATCAAAAGAAGGGTGTTTTGCAGAAGGGGGTGGTGTATTCTGCCTCTATTTTTTCTCAGTTATCTGTTGCTCCTCTGATTACCAAGTGGCTATCTTCATAATGAAGAAGGTCGCCTGTATTCTTACCAGTATAACGAGTAATGAGAAAATGATAGTGGCCGTAGGAATACTACTTCTTCTGGTGGTCACGAGCCCCATACTCAGCCTACACAGTCACATGCACAAGCCTTACGCGTTTGCCGAAGCGTCACGGCGTCAGCACTGCAAAATCGTCCACCTCCCAAATCATCCGATCATTTCTTTCCTCGAAGAGAAGATCGCAATCAAGTACTGGAGCTGTTGGGAATGCTAACAGCAGCCTTCATCAGGCCAAGCTCTACCTTACCCACGTACAGCTTATTCGACCTAAAGTTGAGGCAGGGATAAGCAATTACAAGAAGAAAGAGGCTGTATCGGATTATTACATTCAGACATTTACCATTCATCAAGAAGCGCATCTGTATAACAGGGAGTGTCCATGTGCCAGAAATTATTCAGGCCACTCAAAGGATTTTGCCATCTAAAGGGCTACAACGTAAATAAGTCTGACATGGAGGAAACAAAATTTTGCCTAACGCAGAATAAAAACCTGAGTGAAGAATGGAGATAACTTTAAACATATCCTGGAGGAGAGCTTGCCAAACGGAGGGCTTCGCCAATCAGGGCTAACTCTTCGTATAATGATTTTAAAAGACCAAATAAGGCAGAACGCGCTTGCGAAATGAGTTAAGGCGCCCAAATCAATTATTTGATGAGAGATAGTTAAGGGTCAGACAATTGGGTGGATTTAATAGTGACGTTCTCTCCGCATTCGAAGAAAGGTTACTGATATTGTATAAAAAGAAAAAAAAACTTTTTTTTTTTTTCATAAATTTCCCCCTTCTTACATAAGTCCATCTGCACATGAAAGGCTGCCAATTATATAGTAAATTTCTCTCAGCAGATCATATGCACTAAGAAGGAAAAAAAATCACACCAGAATTATACTACTTTAACATATACAACACGCTCCCCACCCCGCCCCAGGTACTCCCATCATCAAACACATCCACACTCAATTAACCCAAAGAACTCTCACTGCTTATCCTAATAACTCCGTGCTTCAAGCGCGTCCAACCGACATTTTCCCTACAGAACATGTTATCCCGTCTCCGCTCTTTACACCATCCTACCCTTCAAGAAAATAAATTTAAAAATCACAGCGCTCCCTCTCCCATCTGTCAAAATATCCTTCCCTCACAAATGACGACACAAAACATCTTGTACTAGACTACTCGGACTTAACGGACATAGATGCAACTTCGATATGCTTACTTTATTGGATATCTGGGCACGTCCCGCTGTGGGGGCACAATATCTCGGGATCGCCCGATTCTCGTAGAAGGGGAGCGGGGGCTACCAAGTAAGCGTATATATATATATATATATATATATTATATATATATATATATACTATACTATATATACATATATATAATATTATTTATATATATAATACTATAATATACTACTATATTATATATATATAATATATATATTTATATATATATATAATATATATATATAGTTAATAATTTATATATATATAATATATTATATATATTTACATATATATATATAATTATTATATTAATTATACTTTATATATATATAAATATATATTATATACGTATATAATTAGATATATAATATATATATATATATATATATATATATCATATATATATATATATATATATAAATATATATTATATAAATATATATATATATATAATATAATAATATATATTAATATATATATAATATATACTTATGACTATATATATATATATAATTAATATTATTTATATATATTTATATATATATTATATATATATATTACATATATATATTTCATATAAATTCATATACATTATTATATATATATATTTATATATTATTACTAATAATATCATATATAATTATATAAAGTTATATAAATTTATCTATATAATTATATATATATTAAATATTATATTATAGCTATATATTATATATTTATATATACATATATAATAAGATATATATATATGATACTATAATATAATAATAAATATAATTATATATATATAATTATATAAAATATAATATTATATACTATATTATATATTATAATATATATAATATATAATTATATATATAATCAATATTAATATGATTGATATATAATATGTAATAATAATATATATATTATATATATATATATTATATATATTATATATATATATATATTATATTATATATATAATTATTATATATTTTTATATATATTAGATATAATATATATATTATATAATTATATATTATATATATCATATATATTAGTAATATATATCATATATAATTATCAAATATATATATGAGAATCTATCTCTCTTCTCACAAACTTTTCGGAGGATTTAACATTCCCAAATTTCATTTTTTCTATCTCTACTTATTTCAGTTTCTCTTTATATATAAACTTTGTACAAAAAAATAAAAAGAAAAATAAGATAAAAGAAAACACTTTGTTTCAATAAAAATATCAAGCGAGTCTAAAAATATAAGACAAGAAAAATGCAAACTGTCAAATTTCAGTACACATTATATATACCGTATATTATTATATAATATATATACTTTATAATATATATATAGTATATATATATATATATAAATAAATATATATACTATATATATATATACTATATACTATATATATATATATATTATATACTAATATAATATACTTGTACTTAGATACATGTTTGGAAGTCTGGTACTCTGTACTATGTACTTGTATGTATCTAAAACCAGTGTACTTGTACTTGACCTTTTGTACTTGAAAATTTGAAAAGTATACCTTGCAAGTATTTTGGCAGTTTTTAACTTTCAATATTTTTGTTCATCATTTATGCTAAATATTGAATTATTATTATATATATGAAGTCTAATTATTGCATTTACATTGTTAGTATCATATAATATAATATATTCATATAATATATAATATATAATATAAATATATATATATACTATACTTAATATATATTATATATATTATATATAATATAATTATATATATATAAATATATATACTGAGTATTCTAATATATATAGAGACTTACCTGAAATTTACAAGTATCTTCTACGAGTATGACTCTTGAGGTTTCAGCGGTTCCAATGTTTCTTATCCACTGTTCATAGCATTACCGGAAGTCATTTCACTGAAGTGTGTTTAGTTCACGTCATTACAGTACTTTTTATGTTTCCTCCGTACAAATGTAACCCCTTCAACTTCATATATTCAACTTGGGAAGATGATAGATTCGACGACGAACAAGACCTAGCTGTGTGGAGAATGTAGAAGTACTATGATGCTTATTTCTTCGCCAGAATTATATTGAGGAGGCCAAGTGTGAGATGCGCTGTTTTCGTAGTCAGCACCATCGTCATGCATATTCTGTTACTGATTCGTGAACTCGTTTCGAAATATGTTTGAAGACATCTTGTGTAAAAGACGAGATTAACTGTCTGTCCCTGAATACAAATTCTTGTGCACAATACCGCGGCTGTCGAAAAAAACAATAATCAGTGTTTCGCTTAACTTGACTCATGCATGCTTGCTTCATTCGAACGAGCGAGGAATATATTTGTGGCATTCGAATTTTGGTTTAAGAATCGTACTCAAAAATATTCATCTCCTGTTATAACTTTATCCAAATCCGTTTTTCGTGCAACTTCCTGAAATGATCTAATTTAACCCTAGAGCTTACTAATGCGCTTGGCTTCGCACTACGTTTCGCACAGAATTGGATAGCGTACCGCTATTCAATATTTACGTGCATCACAAACACGTAATCGTTGAATAAATATTTTAAAAAATGTACAATTAAAGGGAAAAAAAAGTAAACAGGAAACTCAACGAAACTAACACTAAATGAAAAGGAGTGGCGAACTTGTCAGTATTGATAAAATTATATCGATGTGCTGGAGAGCACCGCATACCCTGAGCGACAGCCTTCATATATAATAATACATATATCTATATAATTAATATATATATATATATATATATACTTATATATATATTTACGTATACTAATATTATATATATATATATAGATATATATATTATTATATATATAATAATATATTAGATAATCTATATTATATTAAACTCATATAATTATATAATATATATATAACTATACTATAGATATATAATATAATATATAGTATATTATATATATAATAATATTATATTATATATATAATATTATATATTATACTACCTATTATATATATAAATATTATATATAATTATATATATATATAATATAATATATATAAATATATATATATACTATATATATATAACTATAAATATATAATATATATATATTTATACCTATATTATACTATTACTATTATATATAATATAGATTATTATATATCATATATATAATATATTATATATATAATATATATATTATATATATATATAATCTATAGTATATCTCTTACTCTATAATATTTATATATATTTATATATATATATATATATATATATATTATTATTATCTATATATACTATATATATATCATATATTCTATATATATATATATATCTATATAGTATTTCAATATATATAATTATATTACTATAATATACTTTATATTATATACTAATATTCTATAGAATATTATAATATACTATTATATAAATATAATATATATATAAATATATATATATATATAATTAATATATATATATATATAATAATATAAATAAATATATAACTCTATATATATATTAGGATGGCCAAAAAATATCGATATATCGAATAATACTATATTGGCTCGATTAAAGGGGTAGTTGGCGAAATTCATGAGGGAACAATATCGAATAATTTGATATTTTTCTGTACATAATACGAAATCTATTATTCTTATTCAAAAAAAAAAAATTTAACAAGAGGTAAAAAAAATAAAATCTAAATATCCCCTCTCCCGAACACCTGAATGATTGAAACTCTCTTTTTCTGCCCATATTTCTCTTCATAGTCCCCAATGTCGCAAGATATAAAATAAACCGAAAAAGAATGGGGTTTTCAATTTTTCGTCTCTTTCGGGAACCACACAAAATATGGAGAGAAGAGGGATCCGCATGCAATACACATAGTCAAAGTGTCCTTCTGATATTCAACTAATCACATATTCATTTATTCAGTGATCCAACGTGGATATTGACCCAATAAAATTATGGGAAATGATAGTAAAAATGCTTTCCTGCTTGTTTATGTTAGCAATGAAAATATCTTCACTGCTCAATCGACTCAGCTCTCTCCGACACGAACAGTATATTACTTAAACAAGTCATGCTCAAATAAAGAATAGAATTACTTACCGAGCATATCATCAGTTAAAGTTGCGTTTCCAGAAGCCCGCCTGCAGCCCGGGCGGGCACACAGGCGCACATGCATCGTCTCCAGAGCCTGTTTCCTTTCTACGTCACGTAAACGTCACCGTCAGGCGCCCGTGTTAAATCTTC
The DNA here is from genome assembly GCA_015478945.1 of Trachelipus rathkii. Taxonomy (NCBI): domain Eukaryota; kingdom Metazoa; phylum Arthropoda; class Malacostraca; order Isopoda; family Trachelipodidae; genus Trachelipus; species Trachelipus rathkii. Next base: position 17,549 of record JABUQX010099352.1, read on the forward strand.
GATTCGGGAATTAATAAACGGGGGGGCTGCGCCAAAGAATACTTTGTTTACAAACAAATTTTTTTTACAAACATGTGTCGAAAAGCTTGCCAATTTTTAAAATATTTATTTAACCTTTTATTTAAAGATACTCAATCATATCGCAAAATTTCATTTAAAATAGACATACAATAAGATATAGGATCATTGTATAAAATTGTCAGCTGATTACAAAAATGTGGCCGTTTCCAGGTTACTCAAATTTCCTGTTCTCTGATGGGTGTAATATTTTTCAATTCGAAGCGTTCCGCAGTCCGATTTGCACCCCGTGCATCGGATTCTGAGAAACGCAGTTTGTCTTTTTATTGCATAGATGATAAGTATTGGGCTTCGTATATATATAGTTATATATAAATAATATTATATATATATATATATATATATATTATAATATTATATATAATATATATCTCTATAATAATATACATTAATATATATTATATAAGGCCTTGCTCCTTTAAAAGGAAGTACATTAAAAACACAGATATTGAAAAATCGCGGACGACTACTCGTGCAGCCCTTACGTGTAACGTGTAGAGCTAAAACTCAAATAGAAGAAGCCCAAGAGTGCCAGCAATGTTGGCTTTTTTTTTTTTATCATGTAATTTTTATTGTTAATTTTTTTTAATTTTTTTAAGACTGGAGTAGGGGAGGGGGGGAAATAGTCCCCCTGTCGTTCCCCCGAAAGGCCGAGAGACCCTGACTCTTTCCATCTTTGCAATTTAATCTTGGATATTCCTTTAGTTTTAAGAGAAAACAAAAAAAAAACGCTTCTGAACCCTTTCAGCACTATTGCCGAAATAATTCGAAAACAAATTCGATTACAATTCGTTCGTCTCAGATATATATCGGTTAGCCTTCTTTTAAAGGACAAGTCATATACGAATAACTATACTAACTATATAATAATATATATATTATATATTATATTATTATTATATATACTATATATATATCATATAATAGATACTATATAATATAATATTAATATATATATAAAGTACTTAACGGGCACACTGAACGGAAGATCGATAATATCATACCGATATACTATACTAATACTAGTTCATTACTATATAATATATACTATATATATATATATATATTATATATATATATAACTATATATAATATATATATATATTAATAAGATGTTAGTATAAACCGTAAACTGTAAAATACACATTAACAACTGCTCATTTTTAACGAACGCAAATCAATCTGTTAAACAACATCATTTCTGTCGTTGTAACAAATAAAAAAACAAACATTCTGTACATTAAACTTATTTTGTATTTACTTCTTTTATATTTAGGTTAATTTTAATGTTATTTTGTACTTATTACCATAGCGCTAATTACCCCTGACTTCCAAAAGTATTCCAATTTGGTAGCTTGTCTGTTAATTTACTTGTCCGTCGCACTAATCGTGTAGCCTATATCTATATAATATCATATATATTATATATATATTATATATTATATATAATATTTATAATATTTAAAGATACTATATATATAATATATAACTATATGTATATATATAATATATATATAATAGATCTAAATATATCAAATTTAATCGGATTATAGTATACTGAAATATCGATATATCGATATCGATCAAACCCAAACTACTAAATTAGATTATGGTACGATTTTTTAATATCGATATATCGACTTTATCGATATTTTTTAGATATCGGCATCCAACTATATATATGTATATATATATATATATTTAGAATATATATATATATATATATATATTATAGTATATATAACAAATGCTATACTATATATTATAATATATATAATTACTAGTATATAATATAGTTGTTAAATATTGCATCTATTAGCAACTTAATCATTAATCTTAAACGAAGAAACATTAAAGTGGGAGATAAGAATTTACTTCCTTCTCCGGTTGTACAACACCGGCATGTTGCGAAATAGAGACGTATTTGCTCGATGCTTTCTTTCGACGAGCTATCCGAACCCAAAAAAGTGAGTTCAAGAACAGTTTTACAGCAATCGAGTTCCCTTTAAGGCGACATCACCAGGCGTCCAGCCCTGTCCTATCCTCGTCTTATTATCTATAAAATTAAATCATTGATAATCGCAATTATTATTTAGACTCTTAAATAAAGAACATAAGTCGGACGTAAAGAATTACTACCTTGCTTTGGGTTGGGATAGCTCATTCAGTAAAGCATCCGCAAGCATACTTGTCCTCATTCGCACACATGCAGTGGTCTTCAATCCCCGGAGAGGCAGTATTTCTTTACTCCCACTTTATGTTCTTTATGTTTAAGATATTATATATATAGTAATATATTATATATACTATCTATATATACTAATATAATTAAAAATTAATATTATGATTATATATTATATATATACTATATATTATCATAATATATTATATATTATAATATCATATATTGGTAAAACTCTTATGTTCGTCTGACCTTTGATATTTGATATATCGAAATATATTTTCGATACCGATATCTATCGACATGGAATATATATATACTATATATATAAACGTATTATATATATATAATAATACTATAATAATACTATTATACTAATATATAATAATTATATATATATAATAATATAATTTATATATATATATATTATGTCAGCCCAATCTGAAGTCCAACAATCCATATCTCAAAAACTACAAACAGCTACCGAGCGGGAATATGCTGGCTACAATTTAGTGCGGAAGAATGTAAAAAAAATTATTAGTTAAATAATCTATGATTCGTAATTATGGTAGAAAGCCTATTTCAGAGCTTTTTTTATTACTATACTCGTTAAAATAAATAGACTTTACTAATTAAATTTGTTGTTTTTTTTTTAACTTAAGAAATACCAAGGTATACCGCACCGACGGCAGGAGTCGGGTTCTCTCGGCCTCCAGGACTACGGGTTAGACTATTCCCCCCCTCCGGAGGTCTCCGGAAACCCCCGCTCTTAGGTACTTTGAGCTGTCGCGGCCGGTTCCCGCCCACTCCCTACGGGGATATGGAAACCTCACCATCTGTGCTTCCCCGTCGCTCGAGCAACTAAATTGCCTTAATACCTTTACAAATAAATATAGTCATACTATGCCCCGCCGGCTCGACCTCCCCCCCCCCAAAAAAAAGCAATTATTGTTTTTTTTATTTTTTATTTTTTACATTGCTAACCAATAATATTTACACAAGGATTCCAAATTATTCCTCTTCCCTTGCTATTGTAGTTATATGAATATGGATTGTGGGCTTCTTCTGAGCTGGCCCATATATCATATTACATTAACAAATTAATTATTCCAATCTTAACTGTTGGTTCCGCTTAGACATCTAAATAGCAGTTACTACCTGAAACTGTTTCGTTATAAAAGAATACTATTTTAAAAGGGCATCGTGTGTAATAAATTTAATATTTGAAAACATATTTGAAAGAAACAGTATACTTTGAGCCACAATGATATTACTAAGTACTATAAAAATTTAACACTTTTCTCCATTTTCGTAATTTACTTCTTTGTGACACTTTCTACAAACCTTATATCTAGTATCAAACTAAAATTGTTGAGCATTGCTAACACGAAGTATAATCATCTCACAACTTTAGAATAATCTTCAAAATCTCATAATTTTCAGAAAAAATTTGAACAAAAAAAACCGCAACCCTGTAAACACAAGAAAAAAAATTACTGTAACCTTGCAAAAATTTAAGATATCAGTACGACTATTTGAAATTCATAAATACCTCATGAATAAAGTCATTTATTATATATTACTATTATATATATATTATATAATATATAATATATATTATATACTATATTATATATATATATAAATAAGATAGTTTATAATATAATTTATATAAATTATATTATATATGAAAAAAATATAATACTATAATTAATAATATACGATGGTTGTATGAATAAAATTTAGATTCTCGGACTATCTTGGCGTATATCGATACACCATATCGAAAAATCGATTTAAAAACTCTTAATATCGATGTCAGAAAGAACTTAATGCTATACCATATTCATATATATATAAATATTATATTACTATATATTACTTATATATTATATATAATATATTATTACTATAATATATAAATATAATATACTATTATATTATATATACATATCTGTTATATATATCGTTTCTATCATATAAGCTTAGAGAAATCTCACAAATTCAAATAGTCTTAGTTAATTCCTTTCCTTAATCCTTTCTATTCTATATCTTTTATTTATCGCTTTATATCATTAACAACAAACAATAAAGCGAACATAGGAAAATTTCCACTAAACTTTTTAAAACTTTTATTAGGCCACGAAAGAGAACTGAATTGATGCCCAAAACTTGTACAGTATTATTTCTTGAGATATTAAAAAAATATTCACACCCAAATTATATACATCTATACAAAACTAGAAGACAGATACCCTTTGAAATCAGGAAATTGAGCAATTAAATAGACGCTTGAGGTTTTCAGTTACGCATAAACAACTTATGTGTTGCGTGCCATAACCATCGAAATCGATAGGACGGGAAAATACGTAATGTACTGTTTCTTAGAATTGTAATCTCCACTTAATTTGAGCAAACTTTTATAGGTAATATTGTCCTTGTATATAGAGAACAAGACGAGTGTGCCTGTAATTGCATTGATCTAAATTTATTTATTATCACTCTTTATTTTTTATTATTATTATCCTTTTATCATTTACTTCTCCAGCAAATTAATTCCATCTTCAAAATAAACAATAGCCATGTTACACTTTATAAAAAGAATACCAGGAACATCGATCGAATTAATTAATTGAGACGAATAAATGCACCGGGAACTTTTTTACTGTTTAAAAACACAATTCAACATGTCTTATTTAAAAATAAATGCCGGTGATGAGGAGCGTGAGGATCTGAAGTGCGATGGCAACTTTAAAAATCTATTAAGAATTATTAAATTAACTAACATACATTGATAAACGACATAAATATATTTCAAGAAGTTTAAATTTAATTAAAAGAATAACTAAATAGCAATTTTTCATAATTAATAATATGAAACTCACAAGAATTAATAATTATTATAAAATAATAAATAAAATAATAAAGAAATAATAATAAAAATAACAGTACCCTGTACAAATATTTCTTAAGGTTTTGAAAAACCTAATTTTTTTTATTTGCATTTATTTTATTCTTCTTCTACCAGACACTCGATCAAACTTACAATCTACTGTCCCAAGGAATACAGAGAATGTTTTTATTAGACCTTCAAATAGAAACTACAACTTCCAGCACCTAACTTTTTTAACGAGCACTAACTTAATCTAACACTCATTATAGATAATATATATATATATATATATATATATTAATATACTTAATAATATTATATATATATACTATACTCATATATATATATAATATCATAATAATATATTAGTATATATATTAGATTATATAATATAAACTATATATATATAATTAACAAACTAACTCTCTTTATAAATAAAAAAAATATTCTATAATGTTCTTTAATAAAAATAGTGTTATTGTATATTAAAGTTGTGAATAAAGTTACAAATACAATGAAATATTAAAAAAATTAAAAGAAACATTTTAATATAATTTGAAGTTTTTATTTATTATTATTATATTATTATATCATATCATTATTATGTATTATATTAATTATTATTATTATTATTATGATCTTATTATATTATTATTTTATTTTATCTATTATATATTATTTTATTTTATTATATATTATAATATTATTTTTTATTATTTTTATATTCAGTTATTACTTATTCATTTTAGATTAATTTAATTATGATATTTTAATTATTATTTTTATTATATATTTTCTATTATATTTTATTATTATTTTTTATCAATCTCCCATTTATGTAAAATACTCTTATCTATATATTTAGTATTATATTAGTATCTATTCAAATTCTGCATTCATTATTTAATTATTATATTATTATCTTTATTTTATTATCAATCATCATCATCTCATCATCATCATCACATCATTACATCATTACATCATTATATCATCACATCTATCATCAGCTGTCATACGGGATCGTGATTATTGTCCATCTGTCACCTATCATTTCATCATCATCATCTCATCATCACTCATCATCATCATCATCCATCAGAAATAAGTATTTAATTATTACTCATATATCATTATCATTATCATTATCATTAATCATTTATCATATTATCAATTATCAATTATCATTATCATTATTCAATTGACATTATATTATTCAATTATTATTATTATTATGATCTATTATTCACTTTGGAGTCAATTTATCTTATTATTATTATATTATTTTCGTTTCTATTCTTATAATTATTATTATTTTTAAACATATTCTTATTATTATTATACTTTATTATTCATTCGTTATTTTTCCAATTTTTCCTTTTATTATCGTATTTCATACTTTACTTATTTTATTATATATTATTAATTTTTCACCAGATAAAATTTATTAGCATTCTACCTTAGATATTATTTATAATTCCAATATTTATATTTATTATTAAGGCGGTTTGTTCTTCATTACTTATATTTATGGATATATATTATTTATTATTTATTATTATTATTTATTATATTATTATATAATTAGTATTATTTTTTAATATATCATCATTTTATTATTATATATCATTATTAATTATTCATTATTATTATTATATTATTATTATTAAATTATTATATATATTTCTATTATTATTTAACATTTATCCTTATCTATTTCTCCTTTATATTTTATCTACTTATCTATTTTATCTAATTTATTAATTTTATCCACTTTATATATTTTATTCACTATATTCCTTTTAGTATTCTTGATTATTTTGCCCAACTGGTATTATTTTCTTATGATTTTTCCGATTGCATTTTTGTAGTCTGTTTTATTACTTTTTATTAAATTTAATTATCTTTATTCTCTTTTTATATTTATGTTTTTAGTATTTTTTTAAAACTTTTTCTTTTTATTACATATTTTATTTTTTTAATTATTTCTATTATTTTTGCCATTTTGAAAACTGTAGGAATTGTTATTGTTTTATATATTATTATTATACTTAATCGATTTTAAAGATTTAAATATTTTACTACATCTTACCTTGTCAACATTCTGATTATTGTTAATTATTTTTATATATTTTTATTATTTTTATATGATTTCTTATTTCTGATTTTTATTATTTTAGATATATTTTATTAATTTCTTATACTTTTTATATTTTTGATTATTTTTATTATTTTAAGATAACTATTATTTTTATTATTTTTATATAATTATTTATTATTTTATTATTTTTACCTATTTATATTTTTTATTATTTTTATATATTATTATTATTTTATTTTTTTATTATTTTTTATTTCTCATTTATATATTCTTTAAATTATTTCGATATATTTTTGGCTTTTTAATTATCATTTTATTAATTAATTATTTTAGTTATTTTAGATTGTTACGATTTTTATTTATTTTAATTATATTATATTTTTTATTATTTTTTAGTCATTATTATTATTTTTAGCTATTTTATTAACGTTTAATTTTGATTATTTTACTTATTTTATATTTTACGTTATATTTTTTATTGTTTATTTTTCCTTTATATAATTTATTATTTTTATTCAATCTTTATATTATTTATATTTTATTATTTTTATATTTTATTATTTTATTATTGCGCCATGTTTATCATTGTATCAACCTAGTATTTTTAATTATCTTTATTATTTTTACAATTTATTATTTTTAATTATTCTTTCTATTTTAATTATTTTTTATTGTATTTTATTCATATTAGTATTTTTTATTTTACAAAATATCTATTATTTTATATTATATATTTTAATCATTTTTGTTAGTATAATATATTTATTTATTTATTTTTTTTAATATTTATATTATCTTATTTTCTAATTATATTTTAGTATTACTTTATTATTTTATATTTTACCAATTAATGTAAAAATTTCCTATTATTTGATCTTATCTATTTTTAGTAGTTTTAATCTTTTTTACTATTGTATTTTTATATTATCTTTATCTTATTTTATTATTCTTTATATATTCGTTATTATTTTTTATTATGTTATATAATTTTTAATTTATTTATTATTTTATCTGCATATAGATATTTATTGTAATTTTTATTATATGTATGTTTAATTTTCATTATTTTTATTATTTTATTCTACTTTATAATTTTTATTATTTTTATTATTTTTATTATTTTTATTATTTTATTATTTTTATTAATTTTTATTATTTTTATTATTTTTATTATTTTTATTTTTTTTTTTATTATTTTATTATTTATATTTAATGAAGCATTGTATTATTATTACTCTTAATATTTTATAGTTATTTTTTATAATTTTTATGAAAACGATTTTGTCCTGAATTATCTTTTATTATCGTTAACTATTTTCCAAATACAAATTTTATTATTGACGATAATTTTGACCTATTTTAATTATTTATATTATAGTTAGCTTTTTATTTAGTACCAAAAATTATTTATTATTTTTATTACGTATATTTTTTTATTTTTATTATTTTTATTATTTTATTATCTTTATTATATGTAGATAATATTCTTAGTATTTTCCACCATTTTTATTTTTATTATTTTTATTATTCTCTAATAGTTTTAAACTTTACATCATTACATTACTATTGTTTGATCTATTTTATATTTATATTTTATTATTCTTATTATTTTTATTATTATTTTTATTATCGGTAGTAGGAATAGTAGTGGTAGTAACTGAGTTTTAATAAACAAATCTCATCCTTTTCGTCCCATATCATTTTACTTAAGAGCATCTATTATTTGATATATACTATATATTATATACTTATATATGATTACTAATATATATTATTATACATTAATAATATATATATTCATTATTATATATTATATGTATAATAATATATATACTTATACTATACTATATATAATATTGTGTAAAGATTGGTACGAGGATAGGTACTGATGTACAAAGGGGTTTATGAAGTAATCCGGAACCATGGAGATGGTTTCATATTGGAGCCAAAGATATGACCCATTCATTCAGAGCTGTTCAATGCATACATAAGAGGCACTTTAGCCCACTTAAAATGAAGAGAGAAATGTGTCTAACTGAATCAGGTTTATGCATCATAACAAAGAAAAATACAAATGATGAACGAGATGGTTTGTGGAGTGCTTGAGGAAGGTGGTGAAGAGAGAAGAGGAGAAGTTTTTTCTATCTTCCGGCGCGGATTTAATGCAAAGATTGGAAAACAATGGAACAAGTGAGAAAAAATCTTGGACAATCACAATGGGAAAAAAAGATAGATAATATACAAGGTGGAAGAGGTAATTTTTTTATGATTTCTCTATGGGAAAAAATTTGAATAATCACGAATGGCTTTTACCAGCAGAGAGATTCACAGAGATTTACAATATATAGATAAAGCAGGCACAAAACTGACAATTTTAAAAATTGCAAAAACAAATCGAGAAAAAAAAAAAAACAAAAAGTAATAATTACTATCATACAGACTAAGACGTGTTAAGCACTTATCGGTGATAAAGTGTGGCGAAACTAGTCGTATATTAACTTAAAATTTTCCATTCGTGTAGCAGCTGGGAAGAGCACACGCCATAACCCCTGAGCACATCGTCTCACGATATATAAATACATAATATATAAATATACTATATAATATTATAATACATACTATATGTATATATATACTTTTATATATATAGTATAGTATAATATAGTATATATATATAATATATATCATATATATACTATATAGTACTAATATATCATATATACTACTATATTATAGTTAAATATTGGATTAATAAAAACATTTGTTCTTCAAAACTATAATTAAAGATCATAAATAGGAAAGTAACAGCAAATTAACACTGCCTTACGCTCGATTGAACACCGCATGCTTACGCAAAGAGCGAACAATAAGCTCGATGCTTTACGAACTGAGCTATCCCAACCCAAAAAGTATAGAGTTCTCAAGAACGTTTGTAAAGCACGATCGAGGAAGAAACTACAAAAATCGTGTCGTCATTTCCTTATCCTCGTTCTTAAATGTTTAAGTACTGTTAAATATGCCTAATCGCAACTGTATTTTACGAATTCATAAACAAAGAAAAGTGGCGAAGCTAAAGAGATTACTGACCTTCTAGCGGCCTTGCGGGGAATGCTCTCAGTCGTTAAAGCATCAGCCATACTTGCTCAATTCGCAAATGGTGTTCAATCCAGGAAAGCAAGTTATTTCTCTTCCTTCCAACTGTATGATTTTTGTGTCAGATATATAAATATAATAGCGCTTATATAGTATCAGAGGAATCTAGAGGAGGGAATTGTTTATTTACAAATAACATATTATATAGATAATTTCAAAGTAGGATTAGGATACGATGGATTTTCTATATTTTAGCGTTTACAACTTCAAAGAATATAGATCAAGATAAGTGAGAAGAGCAGATGAAGTTGGCTGCAGATTGAAAACGAGAGAGCCAAGGACAAATAGTAGAATTTTGGTAGACACAATCTTCTATTTCAATGTAAAAAAAAAGTTAATCTTCAGAAAATATTAGACTAAGCAACTCTAAAAATGCTGCATAATTTATGAAAGAAGGAACTGAAATATGAGCAAAAACTTGCTCAGATTTCTCTTCGACCATATTAAAAATATTCAAACTTAGCTCATACTTTACAGAACTGATAGTAACACAAAATTACATTACTCAAAAGAATTATAAATAACGTTCTTGAGCCGGTCTTCAAATCTCACTACAACAACCTTTGACTGATCGCGACATCATCGAATCGAAAGAGAGAAAGGAAATCGTAATAGTGTTCTGAATTTATTCTCCACTTTAAATGAGAGGCAAAGTATTTAGTAATAATTCGTTCCGATTGTATATAGAGACAAAAGCAGATTGACTATGAAATTAACTATCTGAATTGACGTTACCATTAATCATATCTATTATCTATTATCCTCTATTCTTCTCACGAACAATTAATTCAACTCTCGTCAATTAAACAATAGATCGTGTAACACTATCTTTAAAAAGACAATACCGGAACTCGCTACGCAATTACATTAAGAAGAGAAATATAAAATTCTGTATCGAATTTTTACCAATTAAAATTAACCTCTCAAAATGTACGTCATTAAAAAATAATGATGAGGGTGCAGAGGCGAGGATTCTTGGAAGTGAACATGGAACTTTAAAAAAATCATTAGAATTATTGGGATGTATTCAACTGTTCTAATAAACAGACATCAAATTATCACTTGAAGTCAAAAGCATTCACAACTCACCAATAATAAATACTGCAACCATTATTTTTTAATAATTTCATCTCAAAAATTTATATAAAATATACATATAAATAAACATAAATAAATAACAATAAATACAACAATTACTAACGGATCATTTAAGTTTCTTAGAAAAAGTACATTTTTTTACTTTCATTTATTTCTTCTACACGACAACATCACACTTCAGTATATCCCAAAGGAATACAAGGAATTTTTATAGACCTTCCAATAGAAGCTAACTTTCTCACAAAACTTTCTCGACTGACTAAAATTACATCTACACACTCATCAGTTATATAATATATAATCAGCGGACTCGTCGCTACAATTCATAGGTGTTGCAATCTGAATATTCACACCAGCACATTCTACTATTAGCATATATATATCAAATATAGTTATATATATATATACATAAGATCATATATAATATATATATATATAAGATATATATATAATCTATACTACTTACTACAGAAATATTATATTTACATGTCAATAAAATATCTGTCAGTTAGTCATCAGCATCCGCACCCAGATCTACATTCGAATGCGAGCACCATCAATTTCTGTAATTTAAAAAGTTGAACATTTAAGTACGCAATCACGGATGATCAAAGTCGGACATCCGAATAAACCTTATTGTAAACTACATCCAAATTCATTTACCTTTAGAGGGAAAGTGAAATATTAACTAATTTTAATTATTAAAATCTTAATAAAAGGAATACAAAAATTCAAATTTGTGTTAAATATTTTTCTTATGACAGAAACTTCCTCCTCAAGGGGCACGGTTGATGGTAATGCCGATGAAGATCAAGGACGGAACAGGAGCACCTGCAAGAGTCATTGCAAGAGATTTCCCTCTACAACTGAAAAAACTAAAAAATTGCATCTCAATGATCCATCTCATTAAAACGAAATCTGATCCACACATATATATCTATATATAAATATATAGAGTAATGAGAAATAAACCAATATATATATATATATATATATATATATATATATATATATATATATATATATATATATATATATATATATATTTATATAAATATATATATATATATATATATCAGAGGCGACTCCTGCACTCGTGCTACTCGTGCTCAGCACGAGTTAACATTATAGAAACGATCTATTTTTGCAAATTTTATAATGTTACGATAAAATTTTCCTATTTTTTTGAATTATTACATAATAAATATAAAAGATTATGCAAAATTAAAACGAAAAATATAAGTATCACCCCTATTAAATAACGCTTTTAACCCATTAAAAATGGAGGCATCTCTGTCCAAATCAGATGGCGGGGATCGGACGGTGTCTGAATTCTGAATTTATAGTGTTTATAAATAGTGTTTATAAATAATATGTTTGAATACTATACATTATAAATAATACTTTTATAACAAATAATATTTAATAAAATAAATAAATTAATTTAAAAAATACTAAAATACTTAACAATAATAGAAGGAAAATTATTATAGTTAGTATGATTATTATAAAATATTATAAATATTATCGTTAACCATGAACAACCAAAGAAAACGTTTTACATAAAAAGCTTTTTTAGCAGGAATATCTATATATATATATATATATAAAATATATATATATATATATATATATATATATATATATATATATATATATATATATATATATATATATATATATATATATATATATATATATATATAGAGAGAGAGAGAGAGAGAGAGAGAGAGAGAAAAAGAGAGAGAGTTAATGAGTTAAAAAGTTTCTGGAGTCGTTGCTGATATATATATATATGGAGTGAGAGAGAGACACACACACACCACCACACACACACACACACACACACACACACCCACCACACACCACACATTATTATTAATTATTGAGCATATATGAACTGACAATAACATAAAAGTTGTGTTTGAACTCTGATATAATGACCTGACTGAGAATGGGAGAGACGGACCTGAGCCTTTTGTTTTGTTTTTGTGGATCCACCTCTCCATGCAATCCACTTTTAATTATAACTGCAATTTGATCTATTTTTTGTTCTTATATTTGGCTCTGATATAAGCCACAGAACCTGAGCCTTTTGAATCCATAAACACGTGGTGCATTATTAAGAAATCCACACCTTTGATTTATAAACTTTATAGACGGTAGATTCTAGTATTGTAGTTTGTTATTATTATTATTTCATTGCTGTTCAAATTACTGTTATTGTTATTATTATTTACGCATATTATTATTATTATTAATATTACTGTCATTATTATTGCTATAATTATTACTATTACTACTACTATTATTATTATTATAATTATCACCATTATTATTTTTTTTTTTTTTTTACAGGATCTTGACGGATCTGAGGATCTCGTGATGATCGAGGAATTGACGGACCCCGATGATCTGACCTGATCCATGATGATCCCACAATAGGGAGAGATTGAAAGATTTTATTTATATTGACATGTATATATATATTTGATATATATATATATATATATATATATAAGAGAGAGATATATATATATATATATATATATATAGAGAGAGAGAGAGAGAGAGAGAGAGAGAGAGAGAGAGAGAGAGAGAGAGAGAGAGAGAGAGAGAGAGAGAGAGAGATAAAAAAAACAAAAACATAAGCAACATATAATGAAAAAAAAAAAAAAAATAAAAAAAATAAAAAATACGTTTTTATTACGCAAACAAAAACATAGTATAATCTTTATGCATTTTGAGCCGCTGAATCCAAATATGCAATCAGATATTTCCTATGACGCACCAATTTATTTTGCGAATTGGAATTAAGTTTTCAAAGAAAAATGAAATTATAATATTAAGACATGTATATTACAATGGAAAAAAGATATGGGTTTTATTGCATATTCAATATTTAGAAGTAAAAACATAGATTTTGTAATATGTATGCATTTAAGCTTATTTCCTACTGTATTTTGTTTCCTTTTAAGTGTAGCATCTGGATCATCACGTTGAAAATTTCAGCAGAAATTTGCAAGCATTGCAGGAGGCCATTTTCCCTTGTATCTATTTTCAATGTTACATATCTCCTGATGGAGTCGTTCTCCGTGTTCGTCGCTAACATCTGCAGCCTTTAGGGACGCATTACAACCAAGTCTTTGATATGCTTGAATTAATTCATCAACAAGGGCTCTGTAGTTTTCTGTCTTGTGTTTTCCGAGCAGACCATTACAAACTGCCTTAAAACTCCTCCAGGCATTCAACTGTATTTCATTCAATGTTTTCTCAAAATCGTTGTCAACCATGAGTTTACGAATTTGCGGTCCGACAAAGATCCCTTCTTTCACCTTAGCATCATTTAATTTAGGAAACTTGCCTTTTAGAAACTGAAATGCGGGCTGATCATGTTTTAAAGTTGTTTTATAAAACCTAACTTAATATGTAGTGGTGGCAGAATAATTTTTTCCTTTTTGACAAGTGATTCCCGAATAACGTTGTGAGAACCTGGTTTTAGTACATCACGTGGAGACCAATCTGAGCGGATATAGTGCTCTGCTCTTGCCCTACTATCCCATTTGCAAAGGAAGCACATATACTTTGTATAGCCAGTTTGTAGTCCATTTAGAAGCGCAACTACTTTTAAGTCAGCGCAGATAAGCCAATCGTGCTCATTGTAGTGAACTTTGTTTAATATGTAGGTTAAGTTTACGTAGTTTTCTTTTAAAATTACAGAATGTGCAATGGGAACTGGTGGGAAGATATTGCCATTATGTAATGGAACAGCCTTAGTGCTGTATAGTGATGCATCGATAAACAATCTCCATTCTTCTGGATGGTAGACAATATCTAGATCGTTAAACAACCCTTGAATGTTGTTGCAAAAGCACAAGCTATTCTTAATTGCAAATTTTTGCTGTAAAGCATCCGAACAAAGTCTAAATTTTGTAATCCTCACGTCCTTTTTTAGTAAATACCTTTCTTGAAGCCGAGAAGCAAGTAATTTGCTTTGTTGCTTTGATAATGACAGATCACGTACTAAATCGTTTAATTCGGTCAGACCAAAAAGCCTTGGTTTTGAATCTTCTTGCTCTTCACATGGCTCATCCGATTCCATATAGTCAGGGTTGTCTGAATAGTCCTCTAAATCAGAGGATAGATGCGTCTCTTTATGCTGTTCAGGAGGTGGAATCTCTTTTGAATGGGGCACTGGACGTATAGCTGATCTCAAGTCAAGGTATACAATACACTTCTCACTCTTCTTGCTGTGACCTGAAGAAAAGAAATCGAAGCAATAATTTTAATATTACAGCTTATAAAAGGTGTATTTTAAAAGGTGTTATATCATTATATCATACATTTTTTTATATTGCTGTTATTATTAATGAACATCAATAGCATAAATGATTACATGCAATTAATACCTTTTATATCAGTCAAGCAGAAATAACAGTCTGTTGTGTGATCTTGAGGTTCCCTCCAAACCATTGGAACACCGAATGGCAACTGCTTCTGTGTTCCCTTTAGCTATCTTGACAGAGAACTTAAACAGTTTTTGCAACATATGTGAGGTGACCACCCCTTATCTTGATCTCCGACTTTGTACTTGAAATACAGGTGATAAAGTTTTTTAACGTGAGAAGAGAGATTTCGCTGATCTCTCTTAATCGTCAAATTTCAACAAACATAACAAAATTGGTTGGGAGAGTTTTTACAAGTTCTTCTAGACATATTAAAGCATTTAGATGAATAGTTACCAACCTGAAAAAAACATTATAAACAATTAAATTGAATTCGAATATTTTTACAAAATGAGAAATTATATAATTATAATTATATAACTATATTATGAAAGTGTCATATTCTGGGGTTCTTTTGTGCATAGAATCCGAATTTGAAATTAGTTTTACCCTATCACATACAATTTTTATGGAAAATGTGTTTTTTTATAATTTAAGGAATTTAATAATTATATAAATTTATTAACATCCTTAAATTATACAAAACTACATTTTCCCAAAAAAACTATATGTGGAAACAAAAAATGAATTTCAAATTCAGATTCCATGCACAAAAGTACCCCAGAATATGACTTTCATTCACATCTTTGCGTAATTTTGAATGTTTTACAGTGTAATCTATTGAGCTACATCATGAAGGTTACCAAACGACCTTTCAACATTCTCTGAAACATAAATATCGGAAATTATATAAAAAACAATGCTGAAAAAATGGCCTTGAAGATGCATTATTTATGTGGGACAATGTTATATTTGTTAAGTAAACGTAATAAGAAGAAAACTATGAATCAATATCTTAGAATTTAATCAATTTCAGTCTCTCAATTCAACAGAGCTGAACGAATGTAAAAAAATGGCCTAAGAGTGGTCTTGGTTAAGAATAAAATTCGAGAAAAGGCAACTATTAAAATCATTAATTCTGCCGCAAAAATTTAAGTATGAAGGGGAGAGTATGGAAGAGGTTGCGTTCAGGAAAGAGAGCAGGGTCATTCACACTGTCCCCTATTTTAGAGCCGTCAGTAAACGGGAGTAATTCTACCGTGAACTGCGAAATAAGACAGGAATGACGGCTTTAACTAGGCATCGGATTGACTAGATTTGGAGAAAGGTCAGGACCAGGCAAATTGTGGGAGCAGAGAATAGCAAAGGTGCATACCCTTCATCATAAGAGAACCGCAGGACCTTTTGCAAAGGGATGTTGAGGAAGTTAAAAATGTTATGAACTGTGCTTGTAAATGTTCAGTATGGTTGATTCTCAGGTATCTCTCGCAGAATCGATGTTTCAGCAGATGATATTGGGGTTTGAAAGCTAAGATAACTCTTCGAAAAGAGAGTCGCATCGCATCTAATTCAACTTCATGGCTCACACGGGGGAACGATCGGAAGGCTCCAGTGGAGATTACTTTCAACCCCGAGATGACAGCTTCTAGTAGAGAGTCGCAGACTCCGACGATTTTCGATCATCTCTTTCCTATATTCCAAATATATATAGATGTTAAATTTACAAAGCTGCTTCGAATTGTGAAAACTTTCTAACTAATATGCAATTCTTTTTTTACAAGCCAATGAAGATGAATGTAGAATTCAACTAAGGGACATGCAGTGCCGTTAATTGCTTAATAATAATAATAATCATAATAATAATAATAATAATAATAATAATAATAATAATAAT
Organism: Trachelipus rathkii; assembly: GCA_015478945.1. Lineage (NCBI taxonomy): Eukaryota > Metazoa > Arthropoda > Malacostraca > Isopoda > Trachelipodidae > Trachelipus > Trachelipus rathkii. Next base: position 35,234 of record JABUQX010099352.1, read on the forward strand.
AATAATAATAATAATAATAATAATAATAATAATATTATTATTATTATTATTAATAATAGATTTGTAACATAATAAAAATATTGAACAATAATATTATTATTATTATTAATTTATTATTATTATCTATTATTTTATTATTATCTATGTATTTTATTATTATTATTATTGATTTATTATTAATAATAATATTACTTATTATTATTATTATTATTATTATTATTATTATTATTATTATTATTATTATTATTATTATTATTATTATTATTATTATTATTATTATTATTATATTATTATTAATTATTATTATTATTATTATTATTTATTAATTATTATTATTATTATTATTATTATATTATCTCATATTTATTATTAATTATTATTATTATTCTTATCTAATTTTATTATTATTATTATTTTATTATTATTAATTTATTAATTATTATATTAATATTATTATTAATATTATTATAATGATTTTATTATTATTACCTATTTAATAAAAATAATAATAATATTTTAATAATAATACTAATCAAAATATTTTTATTAATATTATTATGATATTATTATTTTTACTTTTATAATTACTATCTATTATTATTTAATCATTATTATAAATATTATTAAAATTATTGATTATTATTAATTATTATTTATTATTATTATTATTATTATTATTATTGTTAATTAATGATTATTATTATTATTATTATTTTTGGTTATTATTATTATTATCTATTATTATTATTATTATTATTTTAATTATTATTATTATATTATTAGTTATTATATTGATTATTATTATTATTTATTAATTATTATTATTATTATTATTACTATTATTATCATTATTATTACTATTATTAATTATTATTATTATTATTATTATTTTTATTATTATTATTATTATTATTATTTTATTATTATTATTATTATTATTATTATTATTATTATTATTATTATTATTATTATTATTATTATTATTAATTATTATTATTATTATTATTATTATTTTATTATTATTATATTATTATATTATTATATTATTAATTATTATTATTATTATTATTATTATTATTATTATTATTATTATTATATTATTATTATTGTTTAATTTATTATTATTATAAAAAAGTAGAAGAATATGAAACAAGTTGAAAAAGAATGCCCAAGCCTTACGACCCCTTTCATAGCCTTTAGTGACAACGTCGCCGCAGTCAGAAAAATCCAGCTAGAGCTCCACGGAACCCACGATAGAGCCCTCACTTATGCCATCTCGTTAATGTAGGGTTTATCCTTTGGCCCAGGTGGACCACAACTACACCCCTCTCTCAAAACGGCGCCATTCACTCCTACAATCCATTATTCTTCTCGCCTCTGCCAAATTCACATTTTTCTAATCCAGGCATTCCTTTACTGACTCAATTTTTTTTCGGTCTCCCAGTCGGTCGATTTCGTGCACAATCACAAATATATATATTCACCTAACCAACCGAACTATATTCATCCTTTCCCCATGACCAAACCATCTGAAATGTACATCATTTTATTCCCTCATTTACTCTTTCCTTCAAACACACAACTCTCTAATGAGCTCATTCCTCATTTTATTAATTCTTTTTACAAGTAACACGCCTCTAAGATTGTCCATCTGAGCACATTGTACTTTAGATCTATACCTCTTATTCCAGACCATAGTATCACTAATTATACATTACACAGGTAGCAAAAAACCCTCATGTAAGACCCTAGCGCACTCCAAGACTTACCCTTTTACATCCACTAAGGATTTAATTTCCTCCTTACCACCTTCCTCCCCATCCAAGCCTCCACTAACAATAATCCGTTTCCTTTTCATCCAAATATATATCCTACAATATTTAACTCAAATACTTGTTCTACGTTTTTCTCACCATTCCAGCATAACTCACACAGCGACTGTCTTATTCACCATCATAGCCTTTCCTTACACTACGTTTACTTTCAAATTCATCTTTAACACACCTTGCCAAATCACTCTACCAATCCTCTCAAACTCTCTTCAGATTCGCCACACAAAAGCAAATCATCCGCATATAATAGGCAGGACACCCTACACTCTCTTTTATTCTATATCATTCTAGCACCTTCCCCTGCTACCCCACCTTTAATTCTCCCATAACCCCATCCATATTCAATTTGAATAATCAAGGAGACATAACACAACCCTGCCTTACTCCGCTATTAATATTAAACTAATCACTTTCAAATCCATTTATTCTTACATACTCTTCACAGTCGTTGAACATGCTTTTGATTCCTTTCAGAAGCCTAACACCAACACCATACATCACAACATCTGTCGTAGAGCTTCCTTGTTAATCATATTATAGGCCGGTTACAAATCCATAAAATTTTCTCTTCTTCTCTCTCATTTTCTCAATCATTCGTTTCAATGTAAAAATTTGATTCACACATCTTTTGCAACTTTTAAGCGAGACATGTTCTTCACCAATCAATCCATCAGTTACTCGACGCACTCTTTCGACCAAAATACCACCATATATCTTCTCTACTTCGCTCAATAGACTAATTTCCCTATAATTCCTACAGTTACCCTTATCCTACTTACCTTTATGTCAAGGTACCATTACTGCTCTCCTCCAATCATTCGGAACTATACCCTTCATAAAAGCTTTGTTACACAACTTCCAAACCCAATCAATTACCATCTCGCCTCCTTTCTTGATCATTTCACCAGTGATATTATCTATACCGGCAGATTTACCATTCTTCGACTTTATCACTCTACCCATTACCTCCTTGCTAATTACCTCGTCCCCAAAATATATATTCCTTCTTTCACCATCAAACCCACACAAATTCACTATTGTCTCTTCATTATTGACAATGTTATGCAGATTTTCGAAATGTTCCCTCCACACTCACTGCATATCCATTTCATTAGTTACGAAAGCACCATCTCTATTTATTTTTCTAACCAAATTCCCCTTATTCTCATTCTTGACTTTTCGCGCTTCCTTCCAGAAGAGCTTCCCATTCCCTTGTAAGTCCCCATTCAACCTCCTTCCAAACTGTTCATGTACCTTTTTTTTGTCCTACCTTTATATCTTCTAGTTTCCTTTTTTCCTCATTGACTTTTGGTACATTCAACTACACTTCTTTTTAACTTTTAACCGCTTGCATTACCTCTTAATTCCACCACTCACTGTTAACATTCCTACTTCCTGCTTTAGCACATCCACATACTTTTTTTTTGCACTACTAACCCTCTTCCTTCATTTGCTTAAAGATTTGTTCAATTTCAACTTGTTCACATTCAACTGATTTATTTGCGAGCGCTCTTAAATACTTATCCTTATTGCCTTTTTCACCTAACTTCTCACTCTTAATTCTAACCAATTCCTTCCTTATCACCTTCCTCTCCATCCAAGACCTCACATACTCTAATTTTATAACATGAAACAGCAATTATCATTCCGATAATCTCTATTCCTAACCCTCTCACTTTATTTAACACCCAACACATACTTCAACATCTCCCTCTTCACCAACACAAAATTAACCGTACTTTTCATTTCGATATCATCTCACTTTTTCATCATTCGATAACACATCATTCTATTCTGCACCAACCCGAGTATCTTAATGAAATGTTCCTTGTGTTTAAAGAAATTTAGTTACAACACATGATCTCTTGTCCTCACAGAAACTAAAAGACATTCCTACCATTCTCATTTTCTCCTCACATCCCTTTTTTAATCACCTATCCAACCATTTAGGTCCACACCACCACAATCAATCTATGCTCCTACTCAACCCCCATCCAGAATATTCTTTCCAAGATTATCCCTGAAAACTTCGCAAATCTCTTGCAGGCATTTACCCCCCTCGCAGATTGCCCAAAATTCAAAAACGCCTACCGTTGACTTTTTTCAAACTTAATAAAAAATAATAGAAATAATAATAATAATAAATATAATAAAATATAAGTATAATAAATAATAATAATAATAATAATAATAATAATAATAATAATAATAATAATAATAATATAATAATAATAATAATAATAATAATAAATAATAATAATAATAATAAATAATAGTGTCCCTATGGGTTTCAATGGTGCAGATAAATGCTGTTGTTTTTTTTTTTTTTTATATTAATTTTTTTTTCATACTAATTTTTATTATATGATACTAACAATTAATTTGAGTGCTGATGAGCAGTGATCAAAATTTTAAACTACAGAGCAAAGTACAATTATCTTAATAATATCGTACCTTGTTTACGGGCATCGTTCATTTGGCAGGCCAGAAGAAAGAGCGACGTTTCGGGCATATTTTCCTGATGCAAAAATACTTGCCGAAAAGCAGTGAAAATCTTGTTACGGGCAAAGTATATAATGTAGGCTTAGGTTGAAATTTACTCGCATCGTCGATCGCATATATGTTAGGTTGAGTTTTTACTGCATCGGCGATTCATCATAAAAGAGGGTTGCAATGCTGTCCTACTTTAACTATCCTATTTCGTGCATCGTCAGTGCTGACGGACACGCCTTACTGCCAATCTTTTGGGAAGTGCAAATAATGAAGAAATATATATTATATATCATAAGTAAAGGAATAATATTTTTGACTGTATATCTAAAAAAAATAATTACTGAAGATCAATAAAAATTTTGCAAATATTTGGAAATAAATTTATCATGCAATTACTTCTTATTGATGTCACAAATGAGTTTAACTATAGACAAACAAAACTATTAATAAATTTCCACATCATATATCTCTTTTATTTTGGTTTGTATTACTAAGCATATAAAACTATAATATACTTTCACTTATGTCTCTTCTATTTTATTTCATTTTAAGCACCCGCATTTAGATGTTAGGACGTAAAATATCAATATCAAGATTCAAATTAAATTACTTTTAGTGGATTTGTACTTTGCCAATATTTGTATAATTGTCAAATTCACTGAGGCGCTTACAAACCCATAAGAAACATTATGATTCAATAAGCTGTATCCGTTGTATTCTTGTTAATCTCAAATTAAATCAAAAATGGTAAGAAGGACAAAGAGGTAATCTGTCTTTTCTTTGTTCAACCATCTTCAACTAATCTATCTTTATTCTCTTTACCCTTTACCCTAACATTGCCTTATTAATTTAGTGAAGCAAGGTGCTATTATCTCTAAAGCCTTGGCTGAAGTTTCTTAGGGCTACAGAATTTAATCAAGAGGAAAATGCTTTGACATAGACAATTCAAGGTAAGACCAACAGATACACAACTGTTAAAATATATATAATATATCTATATATATATATATATAGATAATATATATATATATTATATATAGTTGATATATATATATTATAAGTATATATATATTTATATATAGTATATAAATATATATATATATATTTACAGTCAACCACCACTCACTGGTTACCTCAAATATATGTAGCAGCTATATATATATATATATTATATAATATATATTTATATAAATATATAATATATATATATATATAATATATATATATATATATATCCTAATAATTACATATTAGAAAACTTATAATAATTTAGGTAATATATATATATATATATATATATATATATATATATATATATATATATATATATATATATATATATATATATATATATAATATATATATATATAATAATAATATAATGATTATATATAAATATATATTATATATATATATATATATATAATATATTATATATATATAATATATATATATATATATATATATAATAATAGTATATATATATATATATATATATATATATATAATATATATAAAACTAATAATAAGTAATAAGCCTTGACAGTCTTGAAAAATCTTTACTTTGGAACACGTCCATTGAAAATGTTTGAAACACGATAAAAAATTGCTTAAGCTTTTCTGCCAAATTGCATCTAAATTGGAATTGTTAAACACAGAAAATAACAAAAAAAATCTCAGAGCTTAATGTTTTTAAGAGATTTATTCTTATATCAATATATAAACTTCAACAAAGCGTAAAATTAACTTTTTTAATTAAATAAATATTATGATTTTATAGGTAAAATATAAGAACTTCAGAAATTAAAGTTTAATCTTTTTTTAAAATAGCAATTAACATTAAGTAAATGGATTTAAAAATTGTTAACTATTATTATTATATATATTCTGTATATGCAATTTCATAAAACACAATGCAATTGTGAATAGCTTTCCAGGGCTCACAATATGATTCGTAATATTGAAAAAAATGTGTTATAACACATTTTGAGTCATGCAGAGTTTGAAAAGTATAGTGACTTCAGTAGAGCAATAACGATACAAGAGGAATAATTGATCATAACCAGAAATGGACAAAATTTGTAAGACTCCCAAGAGTATTGAAGTCAGGATTTTTTTTATGAGCATATGGACGTTGGCTTCGGGAATGATTTTGCAATACAAAATTTGATTGCCGATGCGCTTCACCAATCTTTAAAGGTTAAGCAATGACACCAGTCATAATATTATGAATAATTATTAATCCATATTTTCAATAAGTGCGCATGAACATAATTTGTATTTAATCTAACGTTGCTGTGCACTTATTGAAATTTTGAACAAAAATTTGCCGCTAAAAAAATGAGATTGAAAATTATAAAATTTGAAATAACGAAAATAAGAATAATTAAAAAAAAGTGCATCAAATTTTCAGAAAGAAAATTCATATAATCAACATCTTAGACCAATTCATTTATTTATTTACTTTTTAACTTATTTTTTGAAATATATTTATTTTTTTATCTATTTATTAAGTTATTTATCTATATGTTTATTTCTAGTGTCATTAATTAGAAATAATTGGAATTAAAAATATAATAGTTATCCTTCGAATACAAAACAAGTTTTCTATAACAAATTTATGTTTTCTTTATTAAATTATTAAGGAGTAACTTTAATAAAAGAGCAAATAAATTTCTCTGTTTTCCAATTGTTGAACATATTTATTCCAATTAAGTTGAACATTTTTATTTATCTTTTCACGCAATACTGGTCAATGTATCGAGTGGTTCAGGACGGTCGCCGACCAGGGCTTTTGAATCTGTTAAACCGACTTTTGATTTTAACTAAAGATTTTTATTGTACACACACGGAATCATAATTTTTTATATAGTATAAGTGTGTGGTGTGTGTTGTGTGTGTGTGTGTGTGTGTGTGTGTGTGTGTGTGTGTGTGTGTGTGTGTGTGTGTGTGTGTGTGTGGTGTGTGTGTGTGTGTGTGTGTGTTGTTTTCTTTGTCATAGTTTTTTGTGATATTTGTGTCATGTTTGAATATTTTTTTTTAACAAGAATATTAAATGAAATATGATGAATATAATAGTCTTAATCAAAGTTATCTGTTACAGACGATGCTCTCTTCTCTCTCTCTCTCTCTCCTCTCTCTCTCTTCGTCTTTCCATCTCATCAGGCTCTCCTGTCTCTCTTCTCTTCTCTCTCTCTCCTCTCTCTCATCTCATCTTCTTCTCGTTCTCATCTCTCTCTCATCTCTTCTCTCATCTCATCCTCTCTCTTAGTCATCTCCGAGCTGGACACCTCTGCCTTGCGTAAACTATTACGTGCCTGTCTTTCTATTCGATCTTTCCCTTCTTGCTCGAACGTTCTCTCATTGAGGCCCTTGCCTTAAAAGTTTACCTCTCCCAATCAACCTCAATTATTATCGTCATCCGTTTAATATATACTAAATATATATACTATATATATTATCTATATATATATATATATATATATATATTATATATTATTATATAATAATAATAATTATATATATATAATATACTATTATATTATATATATATATACATATATTGGAGTGAACGTTATGATTTTTTCAATAATTCGCGGACCAACGACATAACGAATTCGAATACTTTTTTAATCAATAGCCGACATACGAGATGCGCGAATCCCAATTTAATGAAACCCAGCTCTTCCTTATTATTATATATATATTATATAATATATATATATATTATATATATAATATATCATATATATATAAATATATCTATATATATATATATATATATAAGATATATTAATATATATATATATATTATATATAATATATATATATATTATATATATATATATATATATATATATATATATATATATATATTTATATATAGTATGTATATATATATATATATATATATATATTTATATATATATATTTATATATAATATATAATATAATTATAATATATATATATTATATATATATATATATATATATATATATTATATAATATATATCGTATATATTATATATATATATATATTTATATATTAATATATAATATATATACTATATATATAATATATATATAATATATATATATATACATATATAATATATATTCTTAAGTTACTTACCTAACACGCCTTTGGAAATAAAAGGTTTTTGAAACTTTCACTATTGACATTATAGAATCATTGAGTTATATTTGAGGAACAATAATTTTTCTGCTTCGTTTCACTGCGAGTCTAGAACGTTTTTTTTTTTTTTTTTTTTCATCAAAAATAGGTAAACAAAGGCTCTTGCTTGCAACTTAAGGGGGGGGGGGGGGGAACCCGGGTGGGGGGGGGGGGGGGGGGGGGGGGGGGGGGAAGCAACGATATCCTTGCTATAACAGCCTATTAGGAATCTTTTTCATTATGGTTTTTCTCTATCATTCAAGTGGATTTCTTCAGATGTATCTCTCTTTTCGTCTAGATACACATTGATGTTCTTTTTTTGACATTCCCGGATAACCATTCTCTTCCGGTATTAACCACTACTAGAGAAAGAAATAATTGCTCATACGCTTTCCGATAAATTATGTTTGTTGGAGTTGAATCGAAGGCTTATTTTTCTTATGTAAGGTTCTTCAGTTTTAGATCTACTACTTTGATGTCTCCGCATCTTTTGTTAACACTTGACACAACGTGTTATTTTTCCTATGAATACAAGTTGATGGTAAACATTTAATCGGGTTTGGTATTGTAGCTGTGGCATACAATATGTATTTTTCCACAAACAGAAAACGTTCCCTTTGTCTTTGTAAGCAGAGTTTCTTTTTATTTCTTACTCTGCTCTTATGTCGCGGCCATTTCCTAGAGTTGTTATTATGGGAATAAACATCAGATATCGATGAATATTACGCACCTTATCTTATTTTGTGCTATCTCTTCAAAGGTTTCAACAAACTAATGCATTTTGCTTGCAAATCATTTTCTGTGGATGTCATAGATTTGACTTTATTGGTTGAACTTGCATACAAACAAAGAGACTCATTTAATTCTCTCATTCTCATCATCATTTGGAGAGTTCCGTTCCAGCGGGTTCCAACATCGTGCAATACAGAAAGCTCTGGAGCATTTATTCGAGCTTCTATTTTCTTTAGCTTATTTTGCGCCATAGTCGAATGGTTAAAATGACTGGCAACTGACCTACACTTTGATATGAGATCTCTGATTGACTTTTGTTAATCTAGGTCTTTTTTTACAATTAGATGCAGTTGATGATTGACACAGTCGATATTTTTAACGTCGGAAAGAAATCACGGTTTTTTTTTATGTTCGCTCCAGCGTTCCTCGTTACGCAGTGAACGTCAGAAGAACACAAATTCCATGTTGCCAGCATATGATCAAAATCTTCATACAAATACTCTCGCTGTGGTGATCGCTCACTTAGTAGTTCGGGGCACAAAACTCCCAAATGGGTATCATAGACTCTCAATAGGGTTATATATTTATTTTTTTACATACTTCGCTACACAAATTTTTTTAATTACAGCTGTATTAGACTTGTTATTTTATTTATTGTATAACCGAAATAACTTTTTTTTTTATTCTATGAGTTTTTTTATTACCTTTTCACAATGAAAAATCTGGAGTTTAACCAGTCCACAGCTTCTAGTGATCAGTGCGAACAAGGACATAAATCGAGCTCAACCAACTTGCCAGCCCTAATCAAAGCTTGCGGTCGACACACATGCACACATACACACACCACAATATAATAGTATATATATTTATATATATAATATATAGTTTTATATATTATATATTATATATTATAGTATATATATATATTATATATAATATTAATATAATATAGTCTAAAATAATATATATATATGTAGTATATAGTATAATATAATAGTACTAGTAGTAATAACGAATTATATCTTATAGTTATAATATATATATATATATATTAATATAATATATATAGTAATATATATATATATATAATATATTATATATATATAGGGCCTTATGACCTTTTATGTTTACGACTCCGTCAGTTTTTGATATTTTTTTTTGCTTTTTCTTAATATATTTCTAGTATATGATCCTAACAGTCAATTTAAGTGGTGACGGACATGATTCAAAAATATATAGGACCTGTTACGTTTTACGACTCCGTCAGTTTTATTTTATTTTATTTTTTTTTTAACTAAAAGAATGCCCAAGGGTAAGACCGCAAAAGATGTCAGGGAGTCGGGGTCTCTCGTGGGCCTTCGGGGACGACAGGGTAGGACCTATTTTGTTTTTTCCCCTCCGGGAAGGGTCTCCGGAACCCCCGCTCTTTGGTATTTGGGTGTCGCGGGGGTTCCTCCGTAAGTAAGTGTCGTACTTTTCGAGATATTTCATTTTTAATTTTTTTTTTTTTTTTTTTTTTTTTTTTTTTTTTTTTTTTTTTTTTTTTTTTTTTTTTTTTTTTTACATTTTTGTAATAACTTTATAGCATAATTCCAAATCATGTAAATTGGCTTTTTCTGCTAAGTGTCGTACTTTGAGATATTCTTTTTGTTCTTTTTTTTATAATAAATGTGATTTTTAAATATTATTATAAAAATAATATATCGAACTTTTGAATCATGTCCGGTACCACTGAAATTCATTGTTTAGTAAAATCATATACTAGCATATGTTAAAAAAAAAAAAAAAAAAAACTCAAAACTGACGGAGTCCTAAAACATAACAGGGCCTATATTATATATATAGTATATATATATATATATATATTATATATATATATATATATATATATATATATATAATATATATATATATCTTTTTCTGACGCGATGTATGTTATCATTGTTTTGTAATTGGTTTTTTCGATACTGACATGTATCTGATGGTATTATATATATAATATAATATAATTATTATATATTAAATATCATATATAATTATATATATATATATATATATTATATATAATAATATATATACTATATACGGGTATAAATTAAAACGCAGAAAATGCATTAAAAATGTACGAAAATCTCTAACAGTTTTATAAAATATTAGGAATATTTTTAGTCATTTACAATGCTTTATAAACTCGTATTTGATTTTAGACTTTTGATTCGTTTTAATTTAATAAAATCAATGTAAACGTTAGCCAACCTTTGAAAATAATAATAGCTTTAATAAAAATTAAGAAGAAACTCATATATAGTATATAATATATGAGGTATATATATATATATATATATAAATAATATATATATCATATTATATATATTATTATATTATATATCATATTATAATATATAATATATAAATATTATATAATATATTATAATATAGTTATATATATAATATATATATATATATATATGTTTTTGTATATATATATATTATAATATATATATATATTATATATATATAGATATATATATATATATATATATATATATATAATATATACTTATATATATATATACTATAGTATATATATATTATTATATATATATATATATATATATATAGTATATATATAATACTATATCTACATTTATATCACACACACACATTTATATATATATATATATATATATAGTACGTACTATATATATATATACTATAAACTTTGGGTATTTGGGTGTCCGCGGGGTCCTCGCCCTACTCCTAACGGGGTATGGAAAACGTTCCCGACCTCTGTCCCCCGTCGGCTCGAGCCCCTAATTTTTTTTTTTTAATTAATTATATTATTTTTTTATATTTATTTTTTTTAAACCTATTTGTAATAAACTTTTTATTCGATGATTCCAACAATATTTAAATTGGTTTTTCTGTAGAAGTTGTCGTACTTTTCTGAGATAATTTATTTAGAAAAAACAATGTTTATTTTTGTTTTTTTTTTTATTACCTTTTTGTAATAAGCCTTATACGCTGATTCTCAAATCTGTAATTGGTTTTTCTGTAAAGTGTCTTATCCTTTCGAGAGATATTCCTCATTTTTAAAAACCAATTTTTAACAAAAATGTGATTTTTAAAAAAAATTATTCTAAAAAATACTTCGAACTTTTTGAATCATGTTCGTAGTAACCACTTAAATTTATTGAAGGTACATAATAGTAACAATATATAAAAAAAAAAAAAAAAAATTCAAAACTGACCATTGTGTAAAACAGAAAAGGCCTATTAATATATTATAATATATTATAATATATATATATATATATATATTAGATATATATATATATATATTATATTATATATATATATAGTATATAGTATATATACTTTTAATATATATTATATTATATATATATATACTTAATATATAGTATATATTAAAATCTGAAGTTATAATCAACTCATAAATACATTGAACCAGTTAGCAACTACATCATATAATATCAATTTAATTAAAATTTTCTCAAAAGCTGTATAACAAAAAAAATTTGTAGTAATAAATATATAATTAAATTTAATTTAATTTAAATATTTACAAAATTAATTTCTTCAGTTTATCGTTATTAATGTTTTAAAAACTATTATAAATTTCAAAAGATGGCTAACTGTAATAGGTTTTTATTTAATCAAACTTATTCAACATAAATAAATAAATAGAATAAAATAGATTCCTGGACTCATTTATCAATACTTTTTATAAAATTTCCGGTACATTTTTAATATTTTTCTGATCATTTTAATATTAAAAGATAGA
>JABUQX010099353.1:12500-20000 GCA_015478945.1 Trachelipus rathkii
ATATATATATATATATATATATATATATACATATATATATATATATATATATATATATATACTCTATATATATATATATATATATATATATATATATATATATATATATATATATATATATATATATATATATATATATATATATATATATAATGATTTAGATATATTAATTGATAGGAATAATTTGTTGATGTGATATGCATTGCCTCCATTTAAAATAAAAAAATATATAAAATTCTGAATCAAGTGTAAAAATTTTAGTTTTGAGCTGCTATTATGGTAATTTTAGTATTGTGCTGTATTTATTAATAAGGCATCACAATAACCAATGTATTAAAGTCCGTAACAGGAGAACTTTTAATACTGTTTTCATAATCCTTGTAAAATTTGTTTACAAAGAACAAAAGGATAATAGGGGAATGAATAATATTCTCTGTATGTGTGTGTATGTGTATGTATGTGTGTGTATGTGTATGTATGTGTGTTTTATCCTCTTATCTGTACGAAGCTCGGAGCCCAGTCAAGCTACTCACAGCCCCATCCGCGACCATCCTCTAAATTGAAGAAAAGCAGGCGAGCCACTCGAGTGCCCAGTAACTCAATTAGGACGGACGCATCTATCAGAGCGAGACAAACCCATGAATTGAATTTAGCAACAGCCGATATTCGAGTCCACTTCCAATTGCAAGGCATGTTGAGTGCGTTTATAGTCCAACGATAATTCTCCTATACTCTCTCTCTCTCTCTCTCTCTCTCTCTCTCTCTCTCTCTCTCTCTCTCTCTCTCTCTCTCTCTCTCTCTCTCTCTCTCTCTCTCTCTCTCTCTCTCTCTCTCTCTCTCTCTCTCTCTCTCTCTCTCTCTCTCTCTCTCTCTCTCTCTCTCTCTCTCTTTGAATATACATAAATAACTTTCTTTTACTTTTGATATGAAAATATAACCAAATATTGTTATTGTTATTATTTAATATATATATATATATATATATATATATATATATATATATATATATATATATATATATATATATATATATATATATATATATATATATATATATATATATATATATATATATATATATATATATATATATATATATATATATATATATATATATATATATATATATAGTTTATTACCAGAATCTAATTAAAAAAAAAATAAAATTGTATTCATTAAGAGAAACTTTTGATTTCAAAAGTTCAGCAAATGTTGAATTTTGTTATCAAAATCGAAACAACTGTTTTGCTGAAGGTTTTATTTAATTTGGTAATTATTAGTTTGAATCGTAAATATTTTGAAGTCTGACTTTAGTGTATATAATAAATATTGTTTGCATGTATTAATTCTTTCTGTGTTGTGTATCTCTCTCTGTATCTCTGTATAATTATGTCTATCTCTCTTCAATCTCTCTCTCTCTATTTCAATCTCTATATATAATATATTCTCTCTCTTTTTTATATATATATATATATATATATATATATATATATATATATATATATATTTACTTTTTATTGTTATAAACTTTTATGTTTTGAAAAAATAAAAATAAATTCTCCTTCCTTTCCATTCCATCTTTCCTTTCCCTGCTGCCTGCCATCAATGCATTCTTTCCAATAATGTAATTAATTCTATATATATATACTCATATATATATATTTATATATATATATATATATATATATATATATATATATATATATATATATATATATATATATATGTATATATATATATATATTTATATATATATATATACAAAATATATATGTATATATATATATATATATATATATATATATATATATATATATATATATATATACTCTCTATATATATCAGAGGCGACTCTGCACTTGTGCTGCCTCGTCGCTATTAAATAACCTTTGAACACATTTAAAAATACTAATCCATGCCCAAAACAATTGTGGATATCTTATTTAATAGTTATAGTAAAATTCCATCTTTCCCCGTCCTTCCATTTCATTCTCTCTCTCTCTCTCTCTCTCTCTCTCTCTCTCTCTCTCTCTCTCTCTCTCTCTCTCCTCTCTCTCCTCTCTCAAATTAAGGTAAATGCACAGGGTGGGATCTTTGGTTCTTTCCACACTCTCTTTCTCATTCATATATATATATATATATATATATATATATATATATATATATATATATATATATATATATATATATATATATATATATATATATATATATATATATATTTCTCTATATACTCTCACTATATATATATATATATATATATAGCCTATATATAAGTTCAAATATAATGACCTAGTTTTTTTTTTAAAACGTGTGTTTTTTATATATATAAAAAAATGAGCGAAAAATAAAACAAATAACTTTTTTAATTTTCTTACCAAATATAATTTTATGTTAGTTTTATTTTTTGCTTTTTTTTATTTAAATAATTTATAGATGATCTTTTTACTAACCAGCCTTCAAATAGTTCTGTTTCATATAATTAGTTTTATTATGCAGACATGCAACTTGTACTTAGACTGAGACAGTCATACATTTACATGATTTACACCAAAGGTGTAAATGAAACATTGTTACTATTCAAAATTATTCTCCAATCAGGAGTGACAACATTAAAAATTCATAAGTAATTAACCAATCACTGTCACAAACTTTTATAATCATGTTCGAATAATATATGATACCTATGAATCATCATGATCAGCATTGAGAAGGAGTCAGACTCTGACTCAAACTCAGAAGCAGAGCTTTCAGCATACTTGCTCTTATTTGTATATATGTGAGATTAGTTTTCTCAAACTTCGATGTCTTTACGGAGGTTAACAATGGGGCGTGTGATGATATTGAAGAGTTGGTGCTTGATTTCTTCAGGTCAGCCTCATAATTTTTGATGCACAAGAAGACCTGACTGAGAGTGCTAGTCTAGTGTTTTTCATATGATGAGCTTGATGGCTACTTCCAACATTACTGTGATGATCTGTCAGTTTCAGATACTTATTGGCAAATACTAGTTTTGACGCTCTTTACTTTTCTTCCTTTATACCTAATTTTGTCGTTTCTCCTAAGAATTTCATTTTGGTATCATCGCTATATTCTAAACAATCAAGTAAATATCACTCCTTTCTTGTCCCACATTTTTCAACCTCAGTGAAACTTTCTTTTAAACTCCTCTTTTTCCTTTGTATGCTTCGCAGTTTATAACGTTATACAAGGGACGAACTGGGGTTACTTTTCATCCAGGCACACAGGTATCATACTATTTAATAATTATGGTATAATATATATATTGATAAAAATATATAATTATAATCAGAGTTAATTATAATGGCAATAAGTGCTTAGGTTAGCATCTATTAATAAGTTAGGTTAGGCTAGGTTAGGTTGGGTTATGTTAGACTAGGATATGTTAAGTTAAGTTTTGTTAGGTATTGTTAGAATAGCATCTGTTTAAAATTTTATTTTATTTTATTATTTTGTTTATTTGTATTACGGTTTCAATTTATTACGTAAATCATATGTTCATGATCTAAAGTACAAAGAATAGCTACATCACCGTTACGGGAGACCATATCTCAATCATTATCTTTGAGCCAACGTCTTTAAATTTGAAACCACGGTAAGTGCTAAATATTGAAGTGTTGTTGACATATCTTATATTTTCTTATGCTTAATGATCTTTCTCTATTATTTACAAGTTTCAAAAACATTGTTTTATCATTTTGAAAATATCTTATAATCTTGTCCTATAGCAATATTTAAAAAAACAAAATAAATAAGAAAAAAAAAAAAAAATAATATATATATATATATATATATATATATATATATATATATATATATATATATATATATATATAGATATCCATCTCTCTATATATATATATATATATATATATATATATATATATATATATGTGTATTATTGATATTATTATTGATGATGGCCGGCAGGTGTGTGGGCGCGCGCGGAAACCAAGTGTGTGTGTGTGTGTGTGTGTGTTTGTAGGTGTGTGTGTGTGTGTGTGTGTGTGTGTTAGAAACTGAATTGTTTGCTGACTTTTAAAACATTTAGGGTGAATGACATAAGGTTTCTTTCTATCTCTAAAGGAAAGGGAAACGTATGTGAAATAGAGACTCAAAAACCATTTCGCAAAGGAAAAGCAAAGGAAAAGGCGAAAGTCTATCATTTTGGGCTTTGATTGTGCCAAATCACTTTAGAAAAATGCATTGTTGCCAAATCATCTTCTGAAAGATTGCCGAAACTAATCGTAATTTTTCACCTCCGTAAAAATAAAAGGAGTCATTATATGACAATAAATAAGAATA
The DNA here is from genome assembly GCA_015478945.1 of Trachelipus rathkii. Classification (NCBI taxonomy): domain Eukaryota; kingdom Metazoa; phylum Arthropoda; class Malacostraca; order Isopoda; family Trachelipodidae; genus Trachelipus; species Trachelipus rathkii. Next base: position 16,827 of record JABUQX010099353.1, read on the forward strand.
GATATATTAATGAAAGAGTTTAAAAAAGAGATATTGATTAATTACACTGATGAGTAATTATGAGTATGAAACCCTATCATAGATTAATATTCTCAATAATGAACGTACTTATCAAGGTTTTAAACAAGGTTTCATATGAAGACCAGGTCCATTCATTGGTACTGATACCTTACCTTTTTCTAACTTTCATCCAGGTACTCAGTTACATTCGAAACATCTAACATTATCGTCAGTGAGCAAGAAATTTGTTTTAAAACCAATAATATATATAATGTAGTAAACGTGATGGCGGGTGAGAGGGAGGCGAAGTAGAAACGGATAAAACGAATTTGAAAAAAAAATAGCTAACCATCTTAGGTATCAAATGAATCTCAAATATGTCTCAAAATGAGTATCAAATGCCTCAAGCATCTCAAAGGGCATGAGTGTCACATTGAAGGTTAAAAGGCACCTAGTTTAAAAACAGAAATAATCTGATGAAGTCATTTTCATTTCAAATGGTGAGTATAAAGAGTAACATGAGAAATATTTTTTAATATCCTCTTATTTAAGTAAAGTATACAATTCAATGTCATACCATTCTATTACAATCGGTTGTTTTGGAGTAAATTCCATTCCATTCCATTCCATTCCATTCCATTCCATTATTCCATTCCATTCCATTCCATTATTCCATTCCATTCCATTCCATTCCATTCCATTCCATTCCATTCCATTCCATTCCATTCCATTCCATTCCATTCCATTCCATTCCATTCCATTCCATTCCATTCCATTCCATTCCATTCCATTCCATTCCATTCCATTCCATTCCATTCCATTCCATTCCATTCCATTCCATTCCATTCCATTCCATTCCATTCCATTCCATTCCATTCCATTCCATTCCATTCCATTCCATTCCATTCCATTCCATTCCATTCCATTCCATTCCATTCCATTCCATTCCATTCCATTCCATTCCATTATTGCTATTTATTATTATTATTATTATTATTATTTTATTATTATTATTATTATTATTATTATTATTATTATTATTATTTGTTTCTTTTTTATTCTTGCGATAAGGAACGCGTGCCCATATTTCCTGGAAAGCATTCTTCATTTCATTTTTCTCCTCATCTTCCTCCTCTCCTCTCTCCTCTCTCCCTCTCTCTCTCCCTCTCTCTCTCTCACTCTCTCTTTTTTTTATCCTCCCATTATAAAACGATCGTATCGTGGAAGTCGCTACGAGAGGAAATGAAAGGAAAAAAGCGAGTTGCTGATAATGTTTTTGTGACGAGAAGTGCTGATGCACAAAGAGGAACAGTTCGTCGTATTCCTTTTACTTGCCTTTTTACGTGTTCTTTCTTTCTTGAAATTGCGGCGAAGAATCTCCGCTTTTTTTACTCGCTTTGGATACACGGAAACCATTCTCTCTCTCTCTCTCTCTCTCTCTCTCTCTCTCTCTCTCTCTCTCTCTCTCTCTCTCTCTCTCTCTCTCTCTCTCTCTCTCTCATTTCCTCTCTCACAATCTCTCTCTCTCTCTCCTCTCTATGTTTCATTCCATTCTCACAAACATACAAGACAATATCCCTCTAATTTTTATTTCATCCTGGAATACATAAAAAAAATATATATATATATATATATATATATATATATATATATATATATATATATATATATATATATATATATATATATATATATATATATATATATATATATATATATATATATATATATATATATATATAGCTAAATTATGATGGAGTTTTCAGTGTCCTATTATAAATTAACTGGTGATGTTAAATTTTATTACTTTGAGAATATTCTTTCCTAAACATCGTTTTACTATGGCAAATAATCATTGTCAAATGACTAATAGAAAACAATAATAACATCAAAAGAAAAAAAATATTTAGAAGCTGTCCTCTCTCTCCTCTCCTCCTCTCCTCTTTAAAATGTAAAATTTAAATCTTATGGATGAAGGATTAGAGTCAGTTCTCAGTTTTTTTTTTTACCTTTGCAAACTGCTTATATAGATGAAAATAACTTAATCTCAGACAACTGTAGTCTAGAACTAAAATCTTAAGCTTAAAAGAATGATTGGCTCTTCACAGCAATAACAATGAGGAATCAATTATGTAGTTGTATACTTAGAATAAATATATAAGTTTATATAAGTTTATAATCAGTTTATTATTTTTAGTACTGGTCAAAATCTACAATTTTGCCTATATATATATATATATATATATATATATATATATATATATATATATATATATATATATATATATAAAAAATTTGTCATATATATATATATACTCACTATATCGCTTCTCTACATATATATATGCTATATATATATATACTCTCTTTCTCTCATATATATATATATATATATATATATATATATATATATATATATATATATATATATAAGTAAAAGGTTCGAAATTTATATACATTAATATATCTTGTAGGGTTGTAAATTTTTGGGATATAAGATTAATATATATTTGTTCATATAATAATGAATTTTAATGTGTATCGTGGCTCAACGGTAGTGCCACTGTGCCACGAGGTATAGATCCTGTTCTTAGGTAGCAATTACCTAGAGTAGTTCCTTTCCTTGACTAGTGCCATACCCGTGAAGAAGGAAATGTTCAATTATAATAAGAATATATAGAAAACAATTCCAATGAGATTTTTTTTTTTTTTTTTTTTTTTTTTTTTTTTTTTTTTTTTCTTTAGATTAAAAATAATTTAATCCTCTCTTGAGATCTTATACACTTTATTTTGCCCAGGTTGGGTGTCAATTTTAGTCCTAAGAACTCTCCTTTTCTTCTAAACTTTGAAATTCACATCGATTATATATTTGAAATAATCATAATTGCAATAATCATAATTTGGTTTATCCATATGTAAAACCTTATTTGACTTTTTAGATTGACCTTATTATGAATATTGTAATAATTTTCATTCATATGGTCAAATAAGTGTCCACATAGATAGGCTCAATTACGGCAACCCTAACAGCAGTTTTATTTTGGCTGAATCTGATATTCAAACACTGTTCAAACTATGTCCTCTGACATTCAAACATTGTTCAAACTTAGTTTTTTGACATTCAAATACTGTTTAAACTCTTTCCTCTGATATTCAAGCACTGTTCAAACTCTG
>JABUQX010099353.1:25000-37127 GCA_015478945.1 Trachelipus rathkii
CTTAGGAGTCTGTCATCAGTGAGGCTAGCAGCCTCCTGCCCCAGACACAGAACTCCCCCCCAGTGACAATGTGCTGCAGGCACTCCTCTCGGACCTGGAAGGACATCGGGCATTAACCCCAACTGTCAGGTGCTGAGCTAGGTGTGCACACTAGTGATACTGCAGATGTCATTTTTTTCCACATCCGCGGATGCGGATACCCGGATCTGAATGTTTGACTTCAACATCCGCGGATGCGGATGCGGATGTGGATCTTTAATATGTATGTTTATATATATATATATATATATATATATATATATATATATATATATATATATATATATATATATATATATATATATATATAATATATATATATATATATATCTAGTTTTAGCCACAATCAATTAATATAATTGTTGTTGCCAGGGGTGCTTGGGACAGGGACCCCCAACTCCAAATGGACCCATCATCCTCTTTCCCTAACCTCCGACCTTAATGAAAGAAATTTTATGGATTATATACTTTTTTTGCACTAGTATGAAATTCAAATATGGGAAGGTTGTGCTTGAGAGCATCAATTTTCTGCCTTTTCTGCCTTTTCTGTCTCAGAGTCTGTTTCTCTTTTCATCATATATTAGCCAGCATTGCTAAATACTATCTCACTTGGAACACTAGTTTTAGGACAGGCCAGGTATTTCCTTGCAAGTTTACTTAAGCTTGGGTAAAAATATTTGCATTTTGCTTAATTAACACTCCCACCAATTGATAGGATCGTCATTTGGTTGTATCTAGTCGTTTTTCTTGGTAATAGTTTTCAATCATTTGCACTGCATCTTTTTATAAATGCGTGTGTCTCTTCATCACTACTGGGTTGTAAAAATTATTCCAGTGAATCTGTTATTGATTTACTTGTAGCTGTAGAAGATGTTGGTTCTGTATATTTTAATTTTTTTCATTTTAATGGATGGCTAATTAATAGACTGTTCGGATTGAAGTTTTTCAAGTTTACTCAAGCGTGGGTATATTTAACTTTCCACCAACTGATTGGATCATCATTTGAATCTAACCGTCGTTTTTTCTTGGTGATAGTTTTCAATCATTTGCCTGCATCTTTTGGTATGCGTGTGTTTCTTCATCACTACTTGACTGTAGAAATTCTTGATGAATCTATTTATTGATTTACTTGTGGCAGAAGATGTTAGCTCAGTAGATTTTGTTTTTTTCCTTTTAATGGGTGTGAATTAATAGACTTTTCAGATTGAGTTTTCAACATAAAGTAACGATTTAACTTGTTTTAATATCGTTTGCTTTATAACGATAATCTAAGTAAGTTGCAATAGTATGAAGGTCATTAATTTCCACAGAACCAAAGCCTTTTCTACCTCTGGTTTAATTACATCTTTCATTCTTTTTTAAACCGTCATCATTTACATTTGAAGATGGTTCTAAATGCTTCCTTAGCGTTAAGATTAATGGTATTACATAAGAGACAGAAGTGTAGAGGCGCTGATTTTTTTGGTAGTTTTCTTCATGGTTTCAATAGCTTAATGCAGTGTGATATGATGTCATTTTCCAAATTAATAAGATTGTTAACTTTGGAATATGAACTGGGTACGAAGCAAGAAGTTCTTTGAGCAATACTTCTTTCCATCATATGAAGTGTACTATTCCAGCGAGTTGGAATGTCTTTGATAACATTAATATATGGAATATCAAGCCGTTTTTGAATTACCTTCAACTCATTTTACATTTCTATTTTTCTTTTTCAGATTCATCTTAAGTATTTTTATTTTAAAATTCTTTATCAAATCGACAATAAACATCCGCGCAACATCCGCAGTGCAAAGCGCGGATGCGCGGATGCGGATCTTTAATAATGTGCGGATGCTCCGCGGATGCGGATGCGGATGTTACCTGCATCACTAGTGTGCACACATTAAGGTCACTGAGAAGGCTTCGACCACTCTGTACTCTTACTGGCAGTTGGTCCGCACCTGCAGAAGCTTGAGAAGTACGGTACAGACGGCACAGGATGACCGAACAGAGGCGCCCAGCAGAAGAAACTTAATTTGATGGATGTTCAGTGATTTGATGGGTGTTCATGGGTTGCTTGTTGGTGTTCGTTGTGCCACTACAGTGGCACGGGTCACCAATTTGAAGGGGTTAGGTTCTGGTCTTGAATAACCACCTTCAATTGAAGAATATTAATAGATGTTGAAGAGAGTGAGCGTTGTCACGCGTTTCTTTCCGGAGGCTGCTTAGGAGTCGTCGGTGAGGCTAGCAGCCTCCTGCCCTAGACACAGAACTCCCCCCAGTGACAATGCCGCGAGCACACTCCGCTCTCCGAACCTGGAAGGACGTCGGGTAGTAGCGTGTAGATGTCAGATGAGAGCTAGGTGTGCACACATTAAGGTCACTGCAGAGAAGGCTTCGACCACTCTGTACTCTTACTGGCAGTTGGTCCGCACCTGAGAAGTACGGTACAGGCGGCACAGGATGACCGAACAGAGTCCCAGCAGAAGAAACTTGATTTGATGGATGTTCGGTGATTTGATGGGTGTTCAGAATCACATTTGGTGGTTGCTTGCTGGTGTTCGTTGTGCCACAACAATGGCACTGGTTACTCTAGGTAGTCACCAATTTGAAAGGGTTATGTTCTGGGTTTTGAAAAACCACCTTCAATTGAAGAATATTAATAGATGTTGAAGAGAGTGAGCGTTGTCACGATATATATATATATATATATATATATATATATATATATATATATATATATATATATATATATATATATATATATATATACCTATATATATATATATATATATTGAAGGGGGGTTATATTCTGGTCTTGAATAACCACCTTCAATTGAAGAATATGAGATGTTGAAGAGATTGAGCGTTGTCACGATAAAGTGACGTTTCTTCCCGGAGGCTGCTTAGGAGTCGTCGGTGAGGCTGAAAGCCTGCCCCAGAACATACAATATATTTATAAATATATATATATGTATATATATATATATATATATATATATATATATATATATATATCTCTCTCTCTCTCTCTCTCTCTCTCTCTCTCTCTCTCTCTCTCTCCTCTGTATGTTGATGGTCGGGTTGTCAATCCAGGATGATAAATGGGATAGATTAAAAGTATTATTATTTTTTATTATCATTATTATCTATACAAATATATTGTTAAAAGGATTTAAAGGAGGAATTATGTATATATATATATATATATTCTCTCTCTCTCTCTCTCTCTCCTCTCTCATATATATATATATATACTCTCCCCTCTCTCTCTATATATATATATATATATATATATATATATATATATATATATATATATATATATATATATATATATATATATATATATATATATATATATATATATATATATATATATATATATATATATATATATATATATATATATATATATATATATATTTATATTGGTAATTAGGGATGTTTAAAAATGATAAATTCAATATAAATTAAATATATTTTCCTAATAGCAACAGATCTCAATCAGTTGAATATGTTGACGACGACTTTAATGGCACTGAGGGCTAGCCTTCAGTATGTCTAATTGGAGACGAACTTAATAGCATTCATTAAAATAGTATTTTTAAATTTGTTCTTTTTTGCATTTTTAACTTCATCATTAATCCACCTAGAAGACTTTTCTTTAACAGTTTGAGAAAATAATATCATCTTATCCCGAGGATCAACAATTGTACCAACAACATGGAAACTCTTAATAAATATTAAATATATCTTACAAATCAAAGTATTCTATTAAAAAGTTGTTGCTTTTGTGGTTTTTTGGAGTTCTAGTTTTACACTGTGTACACCACCATTATCATTACCAATACCTGAAATGCTAGATAGATAGATAGATAGATAGATAGATAGATAGATAGATAGATAGAGCTTAGTATTTTATCAGTTGGTTTGTCTTCGGAATAGTTTCAGGGTAAATAGGTAATTTTGCTTGTTTAAACAATGCTTTCACTCGGGGTAGAACAAAAAAATTAAAAAAATCTTTATTTCTCCCATAAAAAAAAACATAAAGATTGAACAAGCTCTCTGGGGAGAGTAGTCATGCGTTAAAGTGAGAAAGATTATATTCAGGGGACAAATTAGGAGTATCAAAAAATTTCACAACGTAAAAGTAGAGCTAAAGAGGAAATATCACAATAAATCTGTCTGTTCAAAAATGTTGTATCTAATGTATTTTCATTTTATGATGGATTTTCGCTGCAACCCTTGATCTCCTGTAGTTAATTACACCTTTAGAAACGAAAAAGGTACAACCAAAATCTGAAGCTTAAAATTAAATTTTTAAACGATTGAATATTAAAATAAATTTTTCAGTTACTAAAATACGAGTCGTAGAAAATACATTTTAGTAGACAGTTAATTGCTATTCGGATCTAAATTGACCACCTTCTTCTTTCTCTTGCTGCCAAATTCATATATGAATAATGTTAAAAAAGAATCAAAATACATTTTTTGGAATAAATATTTCAAGCAGCAGTTATTACTTTATATTTATCATCTTATATTTGAAGGCACTTTTAATTCTCCTATGTTATGATAGATTGTTCTGTTGTATGTGTTGGCTATGTTTTTAGTGATGTGTGGGTATTGAGATTAGTGTAATTCACTATGCCGTAAACTGTAATTCTTAAGAGAAAAACTCCCTTTAATCCACTAAGAGCTACAGCGATATATATATATATATATATATATATATATATATATATATATATATATATATATATATATATATATATATATATATATATATATATATATATATATATATATATATATATATATATATATATATATATATATATATATATATATATATATATATATATATATATATATATTATGTGTATTATTATTATTATTATTATTATTATTAATATTATTATTATTATCTTCATCTTCCTCAGGGTAAGATGCGTGACATGCATCGGAAAAGAAACTGCTAGTAGAAAGAATATGACTGGGAGTCAAAAAAGAAATGGCCGCCTCCTCTATACCTATTAGTGAGAACTCGTCGCAGTCAGAAATCCATTAGAGCTTCACCCGGGACCACAGCGGACCCTCCACACTATATGCTTATCGTCAAGTATAGGAGTTCATCCCTGGCCCAGGTGGTCTACAACCATACCCCCTCACAAAACCCCTCCATTCACTATTATTATACCTTTATTCTCGCCTCTGACAAACTCACCTCTCTCCTTCAGACATTCGTTCACTGACTCAATCCGCTTTTCTTTTCAGTCTCCCAGCCATTCGATTCCCCAACACACTCACCACTATACGTCCGCTTAACCAACTGACATCATCCATCCTTACCATATGATCAACTATCTCAATGAAGTTTTTTAACTTGACATGGCAATTCATCTTTGGTCACACCAACCACACATTTCTCTGTTACGTTCAGTCCTCATTTTTTATTAATTCTTTCACACCTAGCATATGCCCCTAAGATATATATATATATATATATATATATATATATATATATATATATATATATATATATATATATATATATATATATATATATATATATATTTATAACTATATAATATGTGTCTATAAATATATATATATATGTGATATGTTATGTGTGTGTGTGTAATATGTTTGTGTGTCTATATGTGTGTGTGATATATATGTATATATATATATATATATATATATATATATATATATATATATATATATATATATATATATATATATATATATATATATATATATATATATATATATATATATATATATATATATATATATATATATATATATATATATATATATATATATATATATATATATATATATATATATATATTATTGTTATGCGTCAGAATAGGGAGCTTATTATTTATATTATGTTAATTGCGTTGCGGCCCAAATTTAGAAAAACACGCAATACATTAATTATCATAAATCTCCAGATGTTGTGGTCACTTGCGCCTAATTAATATAAGTAAAATAAATAGATAATATTTTAAAACAAAGAATACAATGAAAGAAATCGTTGAAAAAAAAAGAATAGGATGGTTCTATTGGATTTTTACCGGTCTTGATACTAAATTATTGTTTATTGATATCCTGTGCGACCGCCAAAGATTGTCAGCTCATATACAGTTATACACAAGGAATGTGAAGAGCTGTAATAATAACACAAGAAGCAGTGTCGTCAGTTATTAGGTATTGGGAGTTCCCTTTCGTTTAATATACTCTTGAAACAGTATATAAGGTAAGGAAAATATCTCTTCTGCAGTTTTGAACCTAATTTTCATTCTTCTTCTGATTCCCCTAACCCTCTCTCTCTCTCTCTCTCTCTCTCTCTCTCTCTCTCTCTCTCTCTCTCTCTCTCTTTCTCTCTCTCTCTCTCTCTCTCTCTCTCTCTCTCTCTTTTTAGGGAAAGTGAGAATAAAACTAAAAAGATAAACAATATAAAAAAAATTACCAAAACCAATAGATTAGTGAATAGAAGATCCAAGTAAGAATAGGAAAGTTACTTAAAAGAAAAGCAATTTCTCAATAGGCTACTGAGGAGAAAGTTTTGAAGTTGAGGGGTAGTTAAAAAAATGAAAATATTCCATAAGTCAATCATATAATTCATATTTATAGCAAGAATATTATATGAAAACGTCCCTGCTTTATCAATGCACTCAGAGAGCCATTTCTAAAGCAGGTATAACAATATATTTGATGACAAAAGATATAAATTATCCCTAACCTTATGAAGAATAGCAACTGGTTTTTCTGCATCATAATTTTTGAACATTTAAATAAATTTACACCCAAAATTAAAATAGTTAAAAATATAAAGAATAATATTAGCCATTTTTTTCAGTTTATATAATAAATTATGATATACATATATTTATTAGAAAAATAGATGAAAACTGTCATGGGTTTTTCTTTCATCAATTTTATTTAATTACATAAATATATATCTGAATATAACAATCCTCTTTCCTTCTCTTTCTCTATATATATATATATATATACTGCTCTCCTCCTCCTCCTCCTCTTTCTCCTCTCAGGTATATATGCTCATACTCACTCCTATATATATATATATATATATATATATATATATATGCTCCTGCTCATATATATATACAAATATAAGGGATGAGTTAATGGAAGGGGTGAAATTTATCTTAAATAATTAATTAATTCTTTCCATTCCCGCTCCCCTCTCTCTCTCCTCCTCTATATATATATATATATATATATATATATATATATATAGTAAAATATTTTTATCACTCTTAGTTTTTTTTAAAAGAAACGTTGTACTAGTTAAAACTGTTTTATTTAAAAAATGCACATATTATTTTCGAATTAAAACACATTTATCAAGTAAAAAGTCACTGTATTTAAAACATTTTGGAATTGTAACATAACACGTGAAAATAAATAATAATTGACAAGAGACTTTCGTTCCATTCAGGAACATCTTCAGTTGTCTTAGTATTCACATTGATTTATATATATATATATATATATATATATATATATATATATATATATATATATATATATATATATATATATATATATATATATATATATATGCTCATATAAAATAATCAAATAAAAAAAAAGAGGAAATGTAAGGAGAAATGCTAAGTCCTATAACAAAGATTTCTCTTAATCTTTTTTTTTTAATTGATACTGTCCTTCCATATATATACACATATATATACTCTTTCTCTCTACACCTCTCTCTCTCTTTTATATATATATATATATATATATATATATATATATATATATATATATATATATATATATATATATATATATAAATACACATATATATATTCAATTTATATATATATATATATATATATATATATATATATATATATAATGTTAATGGAATTTTATTTTATTTTATTAAATTTATTTTCATTTTTAGTCTAAAGTGATTTCTTTCAATAATCGAATGAATACATCTTTATTTATTTTCTTTTATATTTTGTATTTTTCCTTTTCTAAACCGATTTTAAAATTGATTTGGAGATTTAGAAAATATTTGAGTCTTTCTTATGGCAATTTATGCCATCAAATTTGAGGAGAAACAAAATTTAGTATTCTTTTTAAGAAACTTTTTAAAAAAAAAAAAAAAAAAAACCGTCTCATCTATATATTAAATACACACACATACTTACACACACACGAACATATATATATATATATATATATATATATATATATATATATATATATATATATATATATATATATATATATATATATATATATATATATATATATATATATATATATATATATATATATATATTTAAAGGTATTAGGGATGGGCCGGATAAGTGAATTAGCCGGATGGCCGGATACCGGATATCCGGCTGGAAGTTAACCGGATATCCGGCCGGATATTGGATAGGTAAATTAGCCGGATAGCCGGATACCGGATATCCGGCAGTCTGGGCGTCAGGCGAGGTGACTAAATAATTAAAAAAAGTTTATTTTTTCCTCATCGTGGTAGTACTACAAGTTTATTTAGATTATCTTTAATTCTAGAGAGTTTTATATTTTTTTAAAAAATATAATAAATTAGTGTATAAAATGTCCTTAAATAGAATTTCATATTTGAAAAATGCGATTTTTTTTTAACTTTGTTTTTTAAATGGAAAGTTATGGACAGATTTTAATTATATATTTTTTCAGTGTATACAGTTGAGTATGTTAGCTTTAAACTGGCAAACTAAATTTTTGTTCCAAACAGTGCATAGTGGTTAAATCGCTGGGCCTAACTTGGCCCGATTCATCCCCCCAATAAAAATTGATGATGGGGTGAATTGGGCCACCATTGTTATTCTTATTTTATGTAGCCTATTATTATTGACATTTTTATTACGTATAGCTAATTTAAATATAATAAACAGTTACTTATATTAAGTAAAAATTAAAATAAAAAATGAAATTTATATGGAAAATATGAATTCAAAAAAGTGTCAAAATTTGTCCCACGAATGGGGTGAATTGGGCCACCACATTTTTATTCTTATTTTATTTATCATTATTAAAATTTTAATTACTTATTACTAATTTTAATATAATAAACAATTTCTATATTAAGTAAAAATTAAAATATAAAATTGAATTTATACATAAAAGAGGAATTTAAAAAGATGGCCCAATTCACCCCACAATGGTGGTCCGATTCACCCCTTCAAACTGAGTCTAAATGATCTTTATTTAAACTTTAATAAAACTATGATTATTAGAATTACATTATTATTTTTTTGTGTGCTTATGACCTACTATAGGGCCTTGATTTTCAGGAAAAAAAAATCCAAAAAGTGTATTAGGGGAAAGTGGAGACGAAGTTATACCTAAAGTGGCCAACGTCACCCCCCGCCCGACGCTATACCGGGATTATATATATATATATATATATATATATATATATATATATATATATATATATATATATATATATATATATATATATATATATATATATATATATATATGGCCAGTCTCCAGATTAGGTGCCCCTGTATCTAAAAAAAAACACTATATCTACATAAAAACTTAATATATTTTTGAATTTAGCGTACATTGTAATGCAAGAACTAAAAAAAAAAAAATTATGTTAAGTAATTTTAATTAATAACAAAAAATATTATAATCGTACATTTCAAAACTTAATTTAAACATGATACCAATAAAAAATAAACGTTTTCCTATATCTTTTCAATACTTTAAGGGAAACTAAAAATAATGGCAAAAGAATTAAAATTAAAAATAAAATTAAAAGTTAAATTGATATTAAAATTTCGAATTGCTTATTCTTAATTTTTCGTCAGCTCAAGTTGTCCATTTCTCTAGAACATCTATCTATCGCATAGAGGTGTGTATTATTGCGCTGCGCGTATGTTCGCATTAACATTGAAAAGAAAATATTGGGGGACTCGCATGACTTTGGAACAAAATTTGGGGGAATGAGAGAATTATTATTATTATTACTTTTTTTATCTCACTTTATTTTATTTCTTCTTCATTTATTATTATTATTATTACTTTTTTTTATCTCACTTTATTTTATTTCTTCATTTTCCTCCATTACAATGTGCGCTGATTTCAAAAAATGTATTCAGTTTTTACGTAGCTATCATAGTTTTTTTTTTTATATACATGGGACATCTAATCTGGAGGCCCTGACCATATATATATATATATATATATATATATATATATATATATATATATATATATATATATATATATATATATATATATATATATATATATATATATATATATATATATATATATATATATATATATCAGAGGTGGGCGTTCCGCAATTTAAGTCCGCAATTCCGCAATTCCGCAATTGCGGAATACCAAAATAAATTGCGGAATTGCGATTGCGATAATTTGAAAAATGTTGCGGAATTGCAGTTAGCGGAATGCCTAAATCATTCCGCAATTGCGGAATTGCGGAATCGAAATTTTATACAGTGGAATGCCAAAATTTATAGTCCACAAATTTTTACACGTTGGCCATCTTTGTACGTTTGATAGCAACACCGAAATTTTTTTTCTTCTTCTTCTTCTTCTTCTTCGTATGTTTTAAATAGGTTTCTTTTATTTCTGATGTAAAATTTATCAATATTATAAATGATATTGAGTGTTACTATTAATCGACCGATTCTCAGTATCGATAATATTTAGTTCTCGATTGTCCTATAAAGTTATAATCGATATTGACCATTTATTCGTAGCACCACTTTTTCTTAATAGCAGACGTATATTTATTTCCAACATTGCATTTTATCAAGTTTTGTGCCCTGACATTTGCTCTGATTTTTATATTTTATCACTGAAGGCGGGTAACATTGAGAATAAATTCGTGTTTTTTTTTTATTATAAATTTCTGAGAATGTGCGTATATATACTGGTAAATAATACAATGCTTAAACACGTTAAAATAAGCAGTGGTAATTACTATTTAGTAATTACAATACTTAAACGTGAGAATAAAATTATGGTGGTAAAAATTGCATTAACATGTGTCTTAGTAGCTTAATTCCATTATAAATATCATATTTTTTACCATATATTTTAATATTTTTATAATATATTATTATAATATTTTAATATTACCATATTTTTACCATAATTTATGAAACGTGTCACCACCAAATTTCAGATAAATTGTATTGTACAGTCAACATAAATGATGAATAAAATAATATAACATTGGTACCAACATCGAAATTCTAAACAAGTATATATATATATATATATATATATATATATATATATATATATATATATATATATATATATATATATATATATATATATATATATATATATATATATATATATATATATATATATATATATATATATATATATATATAATTTTTCAAATTATTTGGAATATTTCCCTAAACGAGGAAGAACCTACTAGGGGAAGTAATTATCCGGTTATCCAGCCGGATAACAATGATATCCGGCCGGATACCGGATAGTCAAAAACTTGGCCGGATAGGCCGGATACCAATGTCGGCTCATCCCTAATTATATATATATATATATATATATATATATATATATATATATATATATATATATATATATATATATATATATATATAGAGACATATGTATATATGAATATATAAAGACGTCTCTATCTCTCACGTATTTTACTTTCATCCACTCTCTCTCTCTCTCAATCCTCTATATATATATATATATATTATACAGTGTTTATTCTTTCTGTGTGTCTCTCTCATAGAATAAATCTCTTTATCCACCTGAAACTCATCATTTTCTTCTTTTAAGCCTCAATTTTTATTTTTGGATATATATATATATATATATATATATATATATATATATATATATATATATATATATATATATATATATATATATATATAGTGTGTGTGTGTGTGTGTATGTGTGTGTGTTTGGTGTGAATTACTGTGTGCGCATGAGTGCGTGTGTGTGTGTGTGTGTGTGTGTGTGTGTGTGTGTGTGTGTGTGTGTGTGTGTGTATGTGTGTGTGTGTGTGTGTGTGTGTGTG
>JABUQX010099354.1:0-20000 GCA_015478945.1 Trachelipus rathkii
CGTTTAAAAACTGAATTTGCCGTATACTATTCCCCCCTTCATTTGAGGCATATTGTACGCAATAAAACATGTCGTTATTCTCGATAAGATGTATCAAACGCTATCCGTATATAAGCGTGCTCCAGTTCCTAATCGAATGGGTCCTACTTTGAGTACTTATAATATAATGAGTGGTAGCGTTATTTTGCTATCATACAGTGGAGCGTTCTACTATTAGTGAGGTTGTCTAGTACCTATACTGTTACGAATGACCGGTACCCACATTAGTTATTTTTTGTTACCATAATTTACGCGCTGTTATAAAGCTCAGTAGATTGGCCCACTTTGAACAGCTAGTCAAATAAGCTAGTTTAATCTACGAGATTGATTATGTTCTCGAGTTGCCCCTAGTATTCTCGTTCCTTCTTCCATATGCACGCGTATATTACCCCTATTTCAACACGTATACCTCTTCCCCTACAATCCATCCCCCACTCCCATGCTACTACACTACGAACATTGGTGAAGAGGTAGCTTAGCAACCACTGTAAAATAAAAACAGTAGAAGAACACTGACAAGCCAACTGATCGAACATATGAACGCCTCACTCTTACGTCCCCTCATTAAACCCCCACAAGTGAAAACTCGTCCACACGATCCACTCATAAATATCTAACTTGGTGTTTCACGAGACGCGTCGGATTCATACACTCATAGTGTTATGATGTTTGCATACTTGAGGTATTTTCTTTAAATAAATTACGATTGAAAAAAAAGTTTAGAAACAAAAAAGAAGTGGTAATATCCATAGGTAAGATGGCCAGATGTAATTTCGATTGATACGTTGTGGAATTGGACTAAATAACAGAGAATTAAGAAACAGATTGTAAGAAGAAATGTGGAGATATAGATCGAGGACACGTATTTATTAAGACCACAAAGGAATATATTGCATATGGCATTCACTAGAGCTTATAAACCTAAATTAATAATAATTAACAAAGTACAGAAAGTTGTGCAAGGAGAATCAATACTAATTCCTAAAAAAGATAACGTGATATAGTTGATTATTTTATGAAGCTAGATGAATTAAATTTCGGCGCTTACAGACTAAAAGATCCGGATAGTGAGTCATTAAACTGAGTAGCAAAAGCTCTTCTACCGGAGTAATAATTGTTATATATATTATAATCTCTATATTTTATAAGTTAAAGTCATAAATTCAATACTTAGTTCTTTGTTCTCTTTTAATATTAATTTTATCTAATTAAAATGTAATTAATTTTGTTCTTTAAAAATGTAGTTATTATCGCATACTGCCTCAATACCGTAGGTGGTGCGATAAATTAACTTGACGATGAACAAAAATTTGAATTAAAATCTGAGAAAATAGTTGTGATTCGTGTATTAACGAAAAGGAACATCAAGTGATAATGATCTTCTTAGATCGTATTAATATTAATAGCAAATATAGTCATGTTTAAATATTACTCTGTCTTCTTTTCACTAAAAAGCTTAATGTCCAGACTAACTTAACAATTTAAACTAAAATGGCCGCCAAGTAAGAATAAATATAATTAATCATGATACTAATTTAATATTATTAAATAATTAACAGCAAAAATAACAGTATTCATGTTAATTAGTGAATTATAAAATACTAGAACATCAAGCTAATACTCAATTAACAAAATTAAATCCCTGAAATATTTACACCTATTATCTCATCTCAGTCATAAAATACAAAACCAACTTCTAACCCGCCATTGGAGCTAGTTATTAATTCTTAATATATAAATATAGTATTTATTAATCATTAATAATTTAATATTATTTTAATACTTTAAAATTAACATTGTGGAAATCTGTTCAAGAAGTGCACATTTAGTTTTAATTGGTCGTTAATTAAATCGGCGTATATTTTCCATAAATCAGTACTCTTATTAGGTTCGCATTTGAGTCTATTAATAAATATCTTAATAAGTCATAACACAGGGTGCTTTCGTAATGTATAATCGCTGGATGTTACTCTAATAGATGGAATTGTTGATGATAGATATATACGATGAGATAATTATATAGAATTCGATATGTATGACAGAAAATTTTTATAATATATAATTAAACTTATAATTTATTGCTATAAATATGAAAAGACTAATTTTGGGTGTCTTGCAAATGAACGCCCGAACAAGTTCTTAATAATATATCTCACTACTTAATACTGTACCCTACTACCTTATTCCAATCTGCTAGTCTTTACTACACTGCGGGTCGATGGTTATTAACATATGCCAGCTCTATCCTACATAATTATCTTACTACATCTCATCTATTATAATTAATTATTATTCATACTATTAATTATTAAATTCATTATATTATTAATAAAATAATAACTTTAATTTTAGGATATAATTATAGTAACAAATAAAATAATTAGAATGACAATTATATCTTCTAATCCATTCTAAATTAATAATAGGGATTCTAAAATATGATTAATGTATATTATCATGCATATCATATATACATTGAAATGCTATAAATTGATTTAATAAAATATTAAATAATATTTTTAATAATATTTAAATAATATTATATATACAATAATAATATATAATAGTATACATAATAATATAATTATTAATATAATCAATTAAATGTTCTGACTTGCAGTGCACTGACAACTCACAATATTTCAATTAATTAATCATTAATTAATAATTATATATATATACCTATATTCTAATAATTAGTTACTATTTTATTTAACATATAAGAATAATAATTTATAAATCATAAAAATATTACAATCTTTTTTTTTATATTATTATTAAATTTTGTAATAATAATTAATATATATACTATTATATACATAATAATATAACAATAATAATAATTATCCTAATTAAATTAATTACATTCTGATATTGCTACGACAGAATACTTAATTCGTATCCTATCATGATGTTTTTCTCATAATTCTTACATTCAGACTTTTGTTTAATATTATGATTATTTATCTTAATAAATTCTAGTTTATCCCAATTCCCTATATTATTTTTACTTATGACATTCAATTAATTAAACTCTTTAATAAGATATTATTCCAGATGAAATAATTTACAAAAAGTTAGTGCAGCTGCATATTTATGATTTAATTAAAGATCCTGTAAACGGATTTCGTCTGTGTAAAACACTATCGGGACATCTATCAGAGTTCGATTTAAACATAATGTAAATGAAGTTATTTTCTAACTACTAGAATTTAAAAATATAACTAACAATCTTAAAAAAATTAGATTATTTATGATTTTTTAGATTTATATAGTTATTCATATTATATTTAACTTTAATGGAACAATGACGTAATTGAAATTTTATTGAAAATGATTTGAGACTACATTGTTTAATTTACTTATTAAATAATACCTAAACAGTCTAATTTATCTCAGTTTTGGAGGGCTTCTAATCATGAGGCAGTGTGGTTAATAATATTTCTACAATGATTCTGGTCTGAATGAAAATAAATTCAGTATCTCACTTGTTATGTAAATCTCAATAATGAAATAAAAACTCATATATTAAATCATATTATATTACTTAACTCGGGTTTAAATCGACGTGCTGGTGTACGCCCCGAGTCTGCTTTTTAAATCTATAGTCGTTTATATGCGAATATTGAGTCGAATCCGACAGCTACAGGCGAGCTACCGGTTGGGCAGATGGCGCTAATTCGTAGTTGACCGCTACTCATAAGGTAGATGTAGTCTCAAATATGTAGTAGTTCACTCATATTAATAATTCCAGCCACATACATACATACAGTATGATTTCAACTAAGTCAATCCTAATTACATGCAGATCACATAGAGAGAGAGTCCAAGAGTACAATCAAATGGCGCCCTCACAATAAGAGTTGGACTAAGCCTAGTTTACATATCATATAATCGAATTATCTTTAATCTTTTTTGCGTTTACATATTTGAGGGTCCTAAATAAGCAAACTTATTTCAACGTAAACATAGTTCAATTCAGACGACAAGTAACTTAACTACATATAGTAAAATAACAATTTAGTTATATAGGAGTGTTAAAAACTAAGCCATTCACATCCAATCCTCGCAATGCTGAGAACTGTTTACGTTATTATGAATTAATTAATGATTTATCCAAAGTTTGGCTTTAGTAATTTACTTTAATAATAATACCAAAATTAATTTCTACTTAAGTTATGTTGAAATACTGGTCTATATAATTGCATACACATAGTATTATATTTATGATGTTATTTTTAAATGACATTAATTTACAATTTGTCCTATTGAGTCTTAAATAAATTATTATAACAATAATCTATATAAATATTAATTAAATATCAATTGCAAATATATAATATATATTAAAATAATATATTATATCTCATATAAATATCATGTCTAGATTAAATTATTTAAATATAATTATAAACTAATTAATAATAATATACTTAATTAAATATCATATCTTAATAATAATATATAATATATATAATCTATATTATTATTTCTTGTTTATCTATTTATTTTATCTCTTTCTAATATCTTATCTTAATATATTAATCTCTCATATATATCTCTCTCTATCTATATTTATTTAATTATATATTTATATATTTTCTTTTATTCTAATTGCTGAGTACTTCATTCTTTTATATCTATTTTTTATTACACTTCTATATTATTATTTCACTCTCTACATACTATTATTAAACATTAAATAATATAATATAATATCTATTTCATTATATAATATATATAATATTATAATATAATATTAAATATATATATTCTAATGATATATCTTATATTACTATAAGCTGGTCTGTCCCTGTAGTAGTTATCTCTAAGTCTCTCTCTCTTCTCTCTCTCTCCTTTTATATTATATTTTATACATATATATTATAATTCTCTTATTTATCTCTCACTCTCTCTATCTCACTATCTACTCTCTCTCTCTCTCTCCTTCATCTTTCTCTGAAATCTCGCCTCTCACTTCCTCTCTCTTCTCTCTCTCTCTAATTATATATATTATAGTATATATATAGTTATTATATAATATAATATATATATATCTATAATACTATATATATATATATATATATATATAGTTATTATACTATATATGATATATATATACCTATCAATATATATATATACTGTATATAAGTACTATATATATATTATATTATCTAATTAATTTATAATTACTATATCTCATATAACTATATATATAATATATTCTATTATAATATAGTGTATATATATAATAATAAAAAGTTATCATTTAAAAAGTACATTTTATAAAAGCTAACATTTAAAGGTACATGGATTTGTAAATTCATTTTTTAATAATATCCATAACTTTAAATATATACTATATTATTATATATATTATCATTATATTTTATATCTATAATATAAATAATATAATTATATATTTATATATATTATATAGTTAAAGTTATTTATATATCGTTAATATATTAATATATTACTATACCAATGGAATCAATGATTCAAAACAAGTAAAATATAACTATTAGTAATATAAACTTTTTTTGTTCCTCACATGCTTATTAACTTCTTACAAAAAATCCATCTTTACTCATAATATATTTCTACATCTTCATCTCTTCATCTTACATCTTCAACTCTCTCTATCTTATCTCATTCTATATCTCATTACTTACTCATCTCTCTACTTTTTTACGCCACCTATATTTCACAAACGCTCGGTAATTATCGCTATTCCTTTCTAACTCTATTATCTAGCTTATTAATATAATATATAATGTAAGACAGTGACCTACATATCTAAGTTTTATAATATATTTAATATAACATTACTGCGAAAATAATTATTAATATTACTATTATTTATCTATATAGTATATTTATTATATGATTTATTATATATTTATTACAAAATAATAGATGTTGGATTAATGGACTCTGATTGAGACTGCCATAGTGATATATACATTAATATCTATAATATCTAAAAAATATGATATATTAATCAAGTATTTATATATCTATAAAATATAATATATTAAGAGCATGTTAATTCGGCATTTAGGTTATTAATTACAAATTTTATATTAAAATTATAGAATAATTTAAGATTAAATTATAGTATAAAATTAATAAATTTTTCTATTTAATTTTTGATTTTACATTAACATGTTGATATTTAAAAACTACAAAATATAGTAGATATCCCTAGTTAGTGGAAAATTTTTTAAATGTAAAATTTGCAACAAATGGCGGTGCCATTAAGGTTTGCCGGATATATACTGCTTAAACTCTAGACGGGTTTATTGTCATCACGAGCAGGGATGAAGAGACGAATTACAGAAAATACAAGACAAAAAAAAATAAATAAATGTTAGAAAAGGCTACCCGAGTAATTAATTGAAATCTTTTAATTGAATCATCTATTTTTGATGATTCCTTCCAATTGTTCTAGTATAGTTAAAATGTCAATAAAAAAAAAATGCAATAAGTGAGAGGTGAAAAAATAATTTAATAAAACAGTTGGCTATTCTTATAAATGCTAAGCATGAAATAGTTCATATATATAATACTGTATTTCTTGAATAGTTAATTTATTACATGTCATTAATCTTAATTATTTATTTAGTTATTCCTTTATCTATGTAATTTAAATTATCGATTATCGATATTTTAATAATATTTTATATAAATTATTTATTCATTTATATTAAAAATAATTGAATATTATTATTATCTATTATTATAATTATTTATATTTATATTAAATTTATTATTATTAGTTATTTCTCATTATTAAAATCGTTAATTATAATATAATATATTTTATATTATTATATTAATTAATAATGATATTTTAAATTAAATGTTAATATATTTTAAATATATATTATTATTTTTATTGAACATATTAGTTATTATTATTACTGTAATTATTATTTATCTTATTATTTACAATTATATATTTTTTAATAAATATGTATATTTCTATTGGCTTATATTTTATTTTGTATAAAGTATAAATATATTCAATTCTGACAATTAGTAGGGGCTCTATCGATACCGGGTGAAACAGGGGGGTGATCTGTATTCCAATCTACGTTATGTGGGAGTTGGCGAGGTAATCCTCTCATCGACACACTAAATATTATCCAAAGTAGCGTGTGTGTTTCCGTGGAGACCTTCTCACTTCCATGGATCTGGTGGGAATTTCAGTCCTACCCCGATAGTTCCTCGGTAATTCCAGCATGAGACGTCTCTATGACTCATGCTCTATATTATTTTTATTCTTAATCATATTCTTATTAATTTATTCATGTATTCATTAATTATATTATGGTAGTTGTTAAAAGCTATTCAGGTTGCGTTAATCATATTATTTATATGCTATGAAATTGATAACGGGTGAGTTTGCATAGCCTATTATTTGGAGAGAGTGAATAAGCTTTATAATGATATAAATTAATAACAAACGTGTCACTTATTTATATATTAGAAGAGGGTCTGGACGAGAGTCTAGTTAACGAGAGTGAGAGCAAATAATAAGAATACTCAGCTATAGTATACTAATAGGATAAGAGTTCACAATCAGAAGTGAAACCCACGCAATATTACGCCTATAATAGCCCCAGACGGAAGGAATAAATAGATTAGCATCTAAAATAAGATTGACTTTTTTATAAGTGTATGTTTTATATAGCAATTTCAATAGTATACAAAATGGTTACCTGTAAGTTATGTTTTAAATGATTAATTAGATTATAACTCTTATCTTCAGCTGTATGCTAATCTGTCAAGTTTTTTGACGTTATTTTTTTTTTTTATTTTATTATTTTTTTTTTTATTTTTTCTATTTGTTCTATTTTTTCTTTAAATGATTATTCCGCATCAATAAATTGGACAGCTATTCCCATCAATTGTATTTACTTTTCCCTGTAGCTATTGTTAGAATTTTTAATGAGATATCGTATATGTAAGAAATTGTGAGAATGTAAGTATTTGTATTACATTTCTGGCTGAGCGATGCTGACAGTTGCAGATGATACTCTATACCTACAGCATATCATCTACCTATTATATCTCTGTGAGTTTAGAAATTACATATAATGCGTGAGATATATAATATAACTATAATATAATATAAAGAATGTCATTCATATATAATATTTATTCTATCTTAAGTAGAATTGAAATTTCTATTAATCCATAATATATAATATTATATATATATATTGTATAATAATTCAGATATATAATACTATATAAATATAAGAGATCTCTTTATTTATTAATAGTATCATAATTTACTTATATTTAATTATCTATAATATATATAAAATCATTAATAATTTATAATATAAAAAAATTATATTTTATATATAATATTAGTTTTATATTATTAAATATATATTATATTTAAAAATTTTAATTATAATAAACATTAAAAAATTAAAAAAAATGTATATAATATAAGATTATAGTATATTATTATATATAAATATACTATATTATATATATACCCCCTATCATCATTACCCTACTTTCACCTCATACATAATATAAATTATTATATATACTATATATATATGCTAATCAGTAGCTTATATATATATTAACTATAATATATATTAATTAGTAATTATAAGAAAGTAATATAGTAATTGTAATATTAATAGTAATAAAATATAAAAATTTATTAATGTTTAAAAATAAATTAATCGCTATTTCTATTTAAATACATATTAAAAAATTAGAAGATAAAAAAAACAGAATTATTAAATGAAATAATCAATTAAAATTAAAATAAAAAAACTAATAAAAAACTAATAGACTAAAAAATAAATGTTTTATTATTTTTATTTATATCGTAATAATTATATTATAAATATAAATTATTTTAGAATTCTTATTATTTATTGTTAACCAAATCATCTTGTTCCTACTGTAATAAATTTTTATAGCTTCAAACTTGAGATTATAATTATGATTTATATTATTATATATTATATTAATTATATTATTATTATATTTATATTATTATATTATATTCTTATTTTTATTATTTATTTATCATTCTTATTTATTATTTATTTTTACTTTTATTATTCATTTTATATTAATTATTATTATTACTTATTATTTATATTATATTAATTTTATTAGTTGATTTATTTATTTAAATTAATTATTATATATTTTATATGATTTAATAGTATATATTTATTATTAATTTATTCTTAATTATTATTATTTATTTTATTATTTTTTATATTATATTATAAACTTTTACTATTAATTAAATTTATTATTATTTAAAAACTGTATTCTATAGTATTAGGTTGATTATTTGTTATGTATAATTTTTCTTTAATTTATTATTATAATTGTAAATTAATTATATTTTTATTTATATATACATTTATTAGTTCTTATTTATTATTATTTATTATTATATATTTTATTATTATTTTATTAATTATTAATTATTATTATATTCTATTATTATGTATTATTTATTATTATTATTATTTATTATTATATTTTAATATTATATTATATTATTATTATTGATTATTTTTGGTTGTTTTATTATTATTATTATATATTATTATTATTTTATTATTTATTATTATTATTATTATTATTTATTATTATTATTGATTTTATTATGTATAAATTTATTAATTGATATTATTTATTATTCTTATTAATTATATTATTATTATTATTATTTATTATTCTTAATTATTATTATTATTTTTTATTATTATATTTTATTATTATTATTATTAATTATTATTTTTTCAGTATGTTATTTATGTATTATTATTTTATATTTTATTATTATTATTTTATTATTATTTATAAATATTATTTTATTTTTATTTTGTCATCCTTAATTCCAAAAAGAAAACTGAATTTAAAGTTATTTAGTTTTTTTTTTTTTTTTGTTTTTATTATTATTATTACTATAATATTGATAATGGTAACAAAAACATTTATTAGTCAAGGAAGTAGGATTTTATTATTTTATTATTATTATTATTATTATTATTATTATTATTATTATTATTTATTATTGGATTATTATTATTTTTTTATCATTTGTTATTATTATTATTATTATATATTATTATTAGATTGTATTGAATTGATTATTATATTTATTATTATTCTTATTTTTATTATTATTTTAATTATTATGGGGTATATATTATTTAATATATTATTATATTAAATTAAATTAAATGATTAAAATAAAATTTTTTAAAATAAATTATTATTTATTTTAATATTTTAATTATTATTTAATAAAGATTTAATTTTAGTCAGTAAGAATTATTTTTATCTTCATTTTTTCTTATTAATTTTATTATATTTTTATTTATATTATTATTATTTAATTTTTATTATTAATATTATTATATTATTATTTTATTTAGTATAATTGAATTTATTAATATTATTAATTTGTTATATATTTTATATATATTTCTTAATATTATTTATTAATTATATATATATTATATATTTTATTAATTGATAAATTTAATATTATAAATTATTGTATAATTATTATTATTTTATATAATTATTTATTATTGATTATTAAGTATAGTGTGTATTATTGGTAACTAAAATTATACTTCTCTAAGTTATCCTTCATTTCCATATATATTAGTAGATATATTTTAATGTATTGATCGGTAAACACAATAATATTAAGATTCAAAACTCTTAAAAAAATGATTTTTAAAACCTAAACCATCTTAAATACTTTATATATAAAATATTCTTAATAAGCAAGAAAAATCAAAATTAATGAATGTTTATAGACCGTAAGAGATAAAAGTTGTTTATTATGACTAGAGTATTATATATATATAATATGTTAGTTAAAAATAGCAATAGACGGAATAGTTTCTTTTCATAGGCAAATATACTTGTATATCCTATGATATTTACGGAAAGAAATATGATTTACATTCATGCTCAAAACAAACTAAGAAAATAAGTTATTCTGAATTTAATATGTATCTAGATATTATACGATTAGTTTTATATATATATTAATATTTATTAAATAATGCTTATAACATAATAAATTAATATTAGTAATTAAATTAATTATTTATTAGTATTATATTAATAATTTTAGATTTTATTAATAAATAATAATAAAAAATTTAAATACTAAAATTTCTGTTATTTATTTATTTATTAAATCAGAATATTCTATTCATAAACTATCACTTTTAGTATGGGTTTAGATTTACTTAATAATGTAGAGTTATATAGTTTATATGTATATAATAGTAATATTATAAATAATGTAAAATAACGAAAATATGTAATTAAATATATATTAGTAATAGTATAATATATTAATAATATTAGCAATATGATATCATATAGATATCTATTAATGATTAGATATATATTATAAGTCGAATGATTATATTACTATCTAATTATCCAATATACTAGTGAATATTCTATATTATAATATATATATATTACTCAAATATATTAATTAAATATAGTCTAGTTCATAGAGGTGCAATATATTAAATCTACTCTATAGATAAGATAGTACTAAACTATAAATTATAAACTGAAGTAGAGATAATATTAGATCATAATAGTAAATAAACGGCTATTATATAAAATCTAATATGTATATAATATGAGTGTAGTGAATATACTATATAAGTAGATGAATAAAGAATATAGTGATACGCTTCGAGATGCTCGTGGTAAAGCGTTACTTAACCGCCCCCTAAGCGGGGTCCGTTGTCAATGTTAGGAGTGGTGAGCGCAGGTGGCTTTTTTCTTACCTTGGGGGCGTTCGTTGTTGAGTGCCTGCGTATAGTACTACGTAGTCATGATATCCTATGTCTTGCTAAATAGGTAGCTCAGCACTACCTGCGCCGGATTATGAGGTGCTTTCTATCTAATATATATATCTATGCTTTAATATAATATTGATATATTTCTATACATTTATATATAATACTGTAATTGTAATAATTATAAAATATCTTATTTTATTTATATATATATATAACACAGTATCATATATCTTTACCTTATATATGTAAGATATACTGTAAAGTTATATAGGATAATATAAGTATAATATAATAAGCATATTACTCTGTAATTCGATACTATGAAATAATATATAATATATATATCTGTCTCTTATATATTCATATAGTTATAATTAATTACTACTATATAAATTATTATGCTTTTTATTCGGTGGCGAGTCTCCTACCGCCTAATCTCGATATATAGCCATCTTTTGTATACTGGGAGCCCTATGGTTATTTTGTCGAAACTTCTTTATATACATCTGAATATCATCTAAATATATGCATATTTTGATAGTTCGGGTTTTATCCCGACGATAGATTCTTATATCTATTCTTCATTTTATTTCTTTATATACTATATATTAATTCTAATTCTTAATTCTTTCTTATTATTTTCTAATATATATATACTAATTTCTTCTTAATGATTATTTCTTATTATTACTTAGTCTAGTCTAGTTAGTTTATAGTGTTATAAGCTTAATATACTCGAGTATTACTCATATTTATTGATGTCTTTACGTTCTATGGTCCGTCAGCAAGTTAGTCGTCTAAAGTCTGTCTTGTACTACGTAATAGTGATGGCGGTTAATTGTATATGACTAAGTCGTTAATAGTAAAATGCGTACTTGCTCCTTTATTCCTTTCTCTTATTATTTTATCATGATCTCTACTTTTAAAAATAATTTAGGTATAATTATAGTATATAATCCATAAGCAAATGAAATTTTAGATATAATGAGAAGAAAAAGTAGTAATAATACGTTAAATAATTTAATGATTATATTATGTACTAAATATACTATAGGTTTTAATTATTTTATAAAATTAAGGGATTGCAATTGCCTGGCCACCCTTTACCAGAGCATTACTCGCTCTTTCTCACTAGTTAGCTTCGGCCTATTGACTTTAACTACATACGCTCGCAGTCGATCACCGGTTTTTTTTTCGGTTCATTTTATTTTATTGCTTTTTATCACCTCACAGTTATTCTACCTTCATTGTATGTTAGTGATACTTATCTTGAGCATTCTTGCTTAATCTGTTTACATATCAACTATTCATTTGGCATTCATGTTTGGATTTTGTTTTTGTTTTTTGTTTCCACTATGTCTTTTTTTTAATTTTCTTTTTTATCTTTTCTTCACGTGTTAATCTTTCTTCTTTTTCATGATTATTTCAATTTCTTTTTCTACTTTATTTTTTATTTTTACCTTTTTTATATATATATATCCTTTTTCTATATTTCATTATCCGCAATAGCTGTTTGCGTTATTATTTATTGAGTTTTTTTATTCTATTGTACTGCATATAATTTTAATCCTTAGCTAATATATTTTCTTAATTTATTGTATTTTTTATTTACTTCGTTATAGTATATATATATATTGTATATACTATATATATATTTGGATTATTTTTATTTATATATATATTTATATATAATTTTCTTTAATTACGATAATTTAACTATTACCTTATATTAAATAATATATATAAATATATATATATGTTATATATAAATTATATATACTGTATATAATAATATATATATATATATATATAATTAAATAAATATTATATATTATATATATATATATAATATTATTATATATAATATATATATAAATATTTAATATTATATATATATATATATATATATATATAACTTATATATAATATATATTATATATATATATATAAAATATATATATACTATATAAAATATATATAATAAGTATATATATATATATATATCGATAATATATATATATATATCTAAATCTGTACGAGAAACTAACCGTAAAATGTGTAAACCAGTATATATAAATTAATATAATAATATATAATATATATAAATATATATAATAATTATATAATATATATATTAATATGATAATATATTATATATATATATATAATATTATAGATATATATAATATATTAAAGTTTATATTATATATATATATATATATATATTTAATATATATATATATAGATATATATATATAAAATTATATATATAATATAATATTATATATATATGTATATTAATATATATATATATATATATTATATAGTATATAATATATTATATATATTATATATATATAAATATATATATAGTAATAATATATATATATACATATATTATAATTATATATATATATATATATATATTATATATTATTTATATATATATTATATATAATATATATATATAATTAAAATATAATATTTTTTTTTTTTTTTTTTTTTTTTTTTTTTTTTTTTTTTTTTTTTTATTTAAAAGATTTTCGTACTAAAATTGGACAGCCTTCCAGCAAGGTATCCTTTCCCTGTAGCTATTGTAGTTTTGAGATAGAGAATGGAATTGAAATTTTTTTTGCTGTATAAGTAGATTTTCCTATATAGTTATAATATATATATATACTATAATATATATATATATAATAATAATATAATATATATATATATAATATTATATATTATATAATATTATATATATATATAATATATAAATATATATAATAATATATATAATAATTATATATTTAAATATTATTTATATATATATTATATATATATAATAATAATTATATAGTTAATATATAACTATATCTATTATATATATAATATAATATGTATATTATATATATTATATACAAAATATATAACATATATATATATTTATATATATATATATATACTATATATATATATATATATATATATACTATATATATATATATAATATATAATATATAATATAATATATAATAAATATTATATATATAATAAATATTTATATATTTATATATTTATATTTATATTATATATTATATATTATAAATATATATATATAGTATATATATATAATATATATATATATATATAATATAATAATATATATATATATATATTAATATTATATAATATATATAGTTTATAATATAAAATATATATATATATTAATATATAATATTAATATATAGATATATATATATATATATATATATATAAACTTAATATACTATATATAGTATAAGTTATATATATATATATAATAATATATATATATATATAATATATAATATATCATATATATATTATAAAATATATATATTATATATAGTTACTATATATATATATATATATATACATATATAATATATATATATATATATTAGTATAATACTATATATTATATATAATATATAATAATATATACTATATATATAGTAATATATATATATATATATATATATCTATATAGTATTATTTATACTATATTTAATATATAATACTATATATGAAAGAAATTGCGAACCTAATTCCATATTTTCTTGATACACAGAGGATTACAGATCTTGAAATTAATATATATTACTTGAACGTGGGGAAAATTCACTTGATCGTGGGAAAATCCACATTCTGACACTTTAAACTTATTATAATATTGATATTATATGTGAATAGATATCCTATTTCAACATTTGGAATTCCTATTTCACAATTTTAAATTTAAAACAAATGATTTTTATTTATCTTTTCATACCAGTTCAGATATGCATCTGCATAATATCCGAAATACAGACTATTTAAAGACAAGATTTAGCTCTCAAAATCACTCACAGAAGGCTCTTGAAAAGAACACAAAAACCATTAGGAGAAAATTCACAAGTATAATTTTGAAGGTGTTTACTAATAACTGAACTTAGCTGAACAACAACAGTATGTATCGTAAAGATATGGCATTCTAAGTATTTTATCTAACTTAATAAAATTATTATAATTATATTTTCAGAATCCTTAAAAGATTTCAAAAATTAAAGATTTATTTATAAACTTTGTAAACTTATTTAACTTCAAAACTTTTGAGATTTTTTATTTTTTTTTACTTTATCAAACTTTTAAAATTTATTTAACTTTAAAACTTTTTGAGATTTATTTTTTATTATTAAAACTTTTATGACAGTTTCGAAGCCAAACAAATTAACTTCGAGATAATAATAATAATATTAATAATAATAATAATAATAATAATAATAATAATAATAATATTATAATAATAGTAATAATAATAATAATAATATTATTATCATAATTAATAAAAATCCATAATAATAATAAATAACAATAAATATTAATTTATAATAATAATAATAATAATTAATATATAATAACAATGATATTGAATAATGATTGTATATCAATAATGAATAATAATATATATATTTTATATAATAATAATACATAATAAAGATAATTATAATACATAAATATATATTATAATAATTAATAGTAATAATAGTTTATTACGAACGAATGCTCTTCTATACAGTAAACGTTACACCTTACACTGCGAAAATACGACAAATAAAGATAAATAATAAATTAATATATATTTACGTTGTACATATACATTTTATTCTATCAATTGTATAAAATACCATGCGTATAAAATGCATACTTTCTAATTGGCATATGAATATATGTGATGTATCTATGATGTAATGTTTATTACACAGATATATATATAGTATATATAATATATATATATATAAATTAAATATATTATATATATAATATATTTAATATATATATATATAATATATTATACTATATATACTATATGTATATATTTAATGTTTAAATTTATATATATTCTCATTATAATTATTACATTCATTGTTAATAGTTTTTCTGGGTCCTCAACCTAAGGTCCTCGACCTTTGTCCCAAACTCAAAAGCCCCTTAAGGGTCTTCAAAACAAGAGTTCGATATTTTAAACATTCAATTAAAAGACAACACTAAAGCCAGAATTTTAAAATAACTCAAAAAAGTATGTAAAAGATTTTTAAGTCAGTATCCGTACCCGGAAAGAGAAATCATTTTGAAAACAATAATCAGAAAAAAAATTTACATAAATAAACTAGAGGAATCATTTTTATTAAATTGAATATTTAAAATTAGAATAAAAATTACTAAAAAGATTAAATATTATTTGTACTAGGATCAAGGCATAAATAAATAATTTTGGACATATCTTAACGAGCTATAAATACTATAAATATTGGAGGCAAAAAGCAAGTGAAACAGATAGTGTAAAATCTGTTATTGAATTCAAGAACCTATCAACAAAGGGAAGGTTTTAAGGCACAACTGTCAACTAAAATGAACCCCGAATTGAGTTATCTCTGCCAAACTTTCACATTACATAAAAGTCCTCCAAGGAAATCTACTTCACTTACAAATTCTAAACTTGTAATATTCAGATTTGAACGAGGAACAGACAAAATTAGTTTGTTCAAAGCAAATTTCCGTTGCATGAACTAACAACTTAAAGAATTAAAATGCCTCTAACCGTTGTTTCCATGACGCGCTCAGGTCACAGGACTTCCGTGACAAATTCCGCCACAGAATATAAACTGAAAATCGAAGAAACATATAAAATCCTACATTCAAAAAAATTGAAGAAGAATCGACAAGTCAATTGAATGTTGTTTTCTTTTTTTTTTATACATATTTTTTTTCTTAAAAGAACAGTGACAATATATCTAACTATAAAAAGATAATACTGCTCCAGACAATCCCCAATATGCAAGTACCGCGAAGAAAATTTTTTTTACAGAGACCCAGAAAACAAAAAGAATCGTGAAACTACCGACCTAGAATACAACAGATTTGAAGAAAAAAAACGGTTAGCTCTTTACTCTTCCAGAGTTATTATTTTTATTTCCTATTCTTTCAGTCTTTAATTTTTGAACAGAAAATTTTCTCAGAAAATATTTTCCTTATAATAAAGAAAGACAATCAGTAAGGCTCTGTCTAATAATCTTTTCTCCTATCAAATATTCTCATAAAACTTTATATTATATAAGATTTTTTTTCCTCCACTCTCATAAAAGTTAGAAATTTTTTTTCTCCATAAATATAAAATAGCCATTTAGGTTCCCTTCTCATAATAACAATCTCTTTAAAATATACTAATATATATATAGTTAAAATTTTACTTTTCATATTAAATAGTACCCCTTAAAAATTTCAATTTTCTTAGTAAATATTTATCTACTAAGAAGCTCTCGAAAGATTCATTCTATTTTTTTAATTGCATAAGGTAGTCAACAAAAGAGAGCATCCTGCTTGCAATAAGATACAGAATCACTGCTTTAAAAGATTGTATATGGTTTATTTAATAAAATTTATATATATATATATAATAATATATATATATATATATATATATAATATATCTATTATAATAATATATATAAAATATATATTATTATATATATTATATATATATATAATATTATAAAATTATTAATATTATAATAAGATACTATATATATATAAGATAGTAATATCTATATATATAGTATCATAAAAAGTATTAATATAAGTAATATATAGTTATATATCTATAATATAATATAAAGTATAAATATATAATATATAAATACATTCTTATATTTTCTTTATTCTTCGCTATTTCTATTTGTTTGCTGTGCGTAGATTTTGTCTACTTCTTACATTGTAAATGAAATAGAAGAGGAAAGTTCAGGAGCATAATAGCCCGTAAAAGGAGGACTAAGAATTCCCCTTTTTTCTTGCTTAATTTCCCACTAGATTGTAGTGAGCTCTTCTGAAAAGCATCACATAATAACAGCATACACACAATCACCACACAATTACTTGCAAGGAAGGGAAAGAGAAAGTAAAATGATGGAAGGTACAATAATTAATACTTTAAAAAGGAAAAGAGAGATGACCCGATGGTATTCTCATATAACAACTTGATAAAGAATAGAAGAAGTCAGTTATTTATCAGTGAAGAAGAAAAAGGTAAATAACGAAGAATAGAGCAAAAGATAAAGAGACAGAAGAAGAAGCGAGAAGAGAGAGAGGCGATGATTATACCGCTAAGACTAGGAACAGACTAGAGCAGAAGGGACAATATAAATATCCGACCTATGTCTCAGTCAGAAAAGGACCTAGGAGGTGAACGAAGGAGATACGGAAGTTATTATAGAAGAAAAAGGAGGGATGCCGAGCCTTATAGCCGAGGAAGGCACAATGCAAAAAAATGTCATCTACATTTTTTAGGTCCCCATGTAAATCATAAATAATATCCCCAAAAATAACTAAAAATTTGATATTTAAATATTTAAATTTAATTTATTTAATTAGTAATAAATAATACAAATTCATAATTAAAAATTTTTTAATGTTAATATTTTAACGTTTTTTTTTTTACTATCAATAATGAATTTTATCACATTGATTAAACTCTACAATCGAACATAACTTAATTTCGATTTGATAATAGTACAAACAAAACATAAATTTGTGATAGTTCTTACAAAATTGATAGATTAGAATCTTTGACATCAATTTTGATTTTTCAATAATACACATGTTCAATAATTAATACTTTTTAAAATTTTATATTTTCAAATTTGAGAAAAATTTGAATAATTTAGACTAAATTAAATACCTTATCCTTGATTTCAAAAATTTTATTTGATTCTACTTTTTTTTTTCAATATTTTACTTTTTAAATATTTTAATTTTAAATATTTTATTCTCTTTTAAAATATTTTTAAATTTTTTAGTTTTTTTTTAATTTTACTTTTATATAGTTTATTTTTATAATATTTTACTTTGAATATATTTTAATATTTTATATTTCAATAAATAATTTTTTTTTTTTTTAATCATTTTTTATTGTTTAAATATTTAATTTTAAAAAATATTTTAATTTTAAAATATCACTTTTAAATATTTTATTTTAAATATTTTAATTTTTAAATATTTTAATTTTAAATATTTTATTTTTTTTTGAATATTTTTCATTTT
>JABUQX010099354.1:25000-44651 GCA_015478945.1 Trachelipus rathkii
TCCGATAATTTCTAAAGAATATGTATTATTATATTTTTTCATTTTATATTAATTTTTATGTTTTAAATTTTATTTTACTTTCATTATAATATTAGATTTTTTTAATAAAAAGCGGTAACCTATTTTTGGTAGGGGTTAGATTCTTAGACAGAAACCCTCATAATCCAATATCCCATAGTCCTCTTATTTCCCTTAGTGACTAAATTTCGTAATGTTAATTGATTCTAAAGCATTTTTAAATTTTTTTTTTCTTCAATAATATTATATTTTTATCTTTGACGGTATTCATTGATATACTCTTTATAGTTCTTTCCTAAAGCTATAAAATTTAATTCTAATTTTATAAAGAGACATAACGTCCAATATCTATTTACTTACTATTTTATTAGGCGTATTATTTATTCAGTTAATGTATCTAAAACTATTTTTTAATATTATTATCTGTTATCATTTAATGATATTATTATCAGTTGCCTTGGTTCATATTATTGACAATTCATTTATTCTTCCGCTAAAGCTATGGCAAACCATTTCTATTTTACTGTTTAATATACATTAAAAACTAATCAATATATTTTTTATGTATCTTTTTCTTATCATAGAGTTAGTTTTAATTAATTATAAAACCTCTTAAAAAGTTAAAATAATTTTTTAATAAAATTTACGCTAACAGAAAATTTATATTAATTATAAAATACTTCAAAGCATTTATTTTGAATATTTCTAATAATTATTAAAATATTTAGATATTCTTAAATTATAATTATTTACTCCCTTGATAAGCAATTACGATAATGGTACAGAATTTACATCACATATTTTTTAACAAAAAACAATAAGAAATTTTAACAACAATTTTTTGTTCTAAATTGTTACAGTATTGAAATGCAATCAAAAAGCGATCTGTGTTGTGGTGGTGTTGTGTGTGTGTTGTGTGTCTAATAATAGAGATAGAGAGAGAGAGAGAGAGAGAGAGAAAGAGAGAGATGAGAGAGAAGAGAGAGAGAAAGAGAGAGAGAGAGAGAGAGAGAGAGAGGAGAGAGAGAGAGAGAGGAGCGATAATGAGAAGGATAGAGGAACCGTTACACTCGACTTTAAATAGGGAAGAGTTGGAGAAGAAGAGAGAGAGAGAGAGGAAGAGAGGAGAGAGAGAAGAGGAGAGAAAAGCGAGAGAGAGAGCGAGAGACGAGAAGAAGGAGAGAGAGAAGAGAGAGAGAGAAGAACATAGACGAGAAGCAGCAGAAGAGAGAGAGAGAGAGGTTTATGTTTACATATAGATTTAAGTTTTTTGTTAAATTACCCAAATAAAATGAATCTGACATCCTTTCAGTTCTCAGAACTCCATTATCCCTTGTTTGTGTATTTATGTAGTCCATTAGAAAGTTATTTAATATTTAAATTATATATAATATAATATATATATATATAATAGATAATACTAATATAAGGTGTAATAACTGTCGGATCACACGAATCAGAGAGTACGTATAGCAAGTGATACAGGATAGGTTAAGGTGTAAAAAAATTGAAATCAGCCAAATTCAGTACCTAAGCTTAGAATAAACACTAAACTCATCGACTACTTCCATAGGTTATATAATATATATAAATATAATATATAATATATAATATATATTATATATATATATATATATAAAATAGATATAATTATATATATATATATATATATATATCATAAGTATATACTAATCTATTTAAGCAGTATATCACAGCGTCGCAGGTGCCCGATCTAAAATACATTAGATCCAAAACTCATTCACCAATACACGCCGCTCGAAAGAGATACCCCACCACACACACACAACATCACACCTATCTATAATATATATATAATATACTATATGTTCTATAAATATAAATTATATATATATATCGAATCTTAAATATGTGACGGTGATATATCATACTAGAATAGACACTTATAACTCATATACAGTGTGTTGTTTGTGTGTGTGTGTGACGTGACGTGAAATTATTCAAAAAAATAGTTATATTTTTAAATAGACAGACGAAATATTAAGAGATTCTACGAAAAATTTAAAAATTATTACATTATATTTTAAAAGGAACAGAAAAAACGTTATTACTTACATTAAGAAACAGAGTTTATTTGAAATGCTTAAATCTGGAAAATTTTATCAATTAAATGATTCAATTAAATTATTAATTATACAACCAAATCGATCGAAAGGCATTTCTAAACGCCCACAGCCTATGGTGTTTCACAGAAAGAGGTTTAGTAAAAATTCTCTTTTAAAAAAAAGTAGAAAAAAAACAAATAAATCACTTGCAAACACGCCAACCGTTACACAGAACATCATCCTGCAAAATTTTAGAAGGCAAGATTTTATAAAGTGAATAACTTCGGGACCAGACTTCTTGTCATCGGAATGGTTTGATCATTTAAAATTTAATATGGTTTCAACTCATATTTGTAAAGCTATACCAGTCGATTCATTGGATTTCCAGCCTCAATACCTCAAATAAAGCTATGGCCAGACATAGAAACGTAATTCTTCTAGGCTATAAGTAATAGATAGTTCTGTTTTAAGTTTCTTTGTTAAATAAAATTGAAAGGTGTAACAATATGTGACTTTAAGTTTCATATCAAATGGATAATACATTTCTCAGAAATGGGATCTATAACGAGGGAAACATTTCCGGCACGAAATAACGTGCAACACATGTAAATGTTCGGAGAAGGAGCAACGTAAACTCATCTTTTATCTGACACAATATCATTTTGATGTCACAGTTCGATCCAGCGCTGTTCTAGCGAAAATACGCATAACCCAACATATCTCTTTAGTCACGATTCTAAAAAAAAACGATAAAAGAATAAAATCTGCGGAGTATTCATATTTGTAACAGTATACGTCGCTATTCATTTTTTGGTACTGTTGTCTCCTAGGACCTTGACCTTATTTATAGAGAATTCTTCTCACTAAATTATAATGAACACTTGAACTGAGGATCATGGCCCCCCATCCCATTTTTTGCAGCCAGGAGCCATAAAAAAAAAGAAAATAAGTCTAACTGATTTTATAAAGATTCCAAAAATTTGAAATTAATCACTGAGTGTCACCGATAACACCTTTCATTGTGCGCGTCTTACCAGACGATGTCTGACCATAGACGAAGATAGTTCCATTATAACTATTAAGAACATCTTTGACAATATTTCTTGCAGATGTATTATATACTTCTCGCGTAATATTAGGTTTCAGTATACTATCAAACTGATAAACTTCACTCGCAATAGAAACTAATGTATCTTCCTGACCCTTATCTTGAGGAAAAGAGGCTATAATTTTTGACCTTGTCCTCTCTTCCGAGTCATTTAAGTGCTGAAACCTGGTCACCACCTGAATATTATCTTCATCTATTTCGAACCCAACCTTAATATCACCGACGCTCTTCTTAAGTAAGCAGTTCCCTAAGACGATCGCGTCCTCTTCCAAATCTGACTCTTCTTTCTCACACTCTTCAAAGTCTACTACACCTACGCATGCGATATGTATTTCGTCTGGTGTTTCTTCATTCCTTTTATTATATATCTTTAATAAGTTAGCGTGACGGGTCTTAACTTTCTCGTCAACTTTCACTCTATAATCATTCTCGCTGACAGTTCCAACAACTTCATAAGGACCCATCCATCGCATCGATAATTCGTTACTTTCAGTGGATACCCATATCAGAACGGCATCCCCTATTCTAAATTTTCTCTCTTTGGCGTTTTTATTACAATAGTGCTCGTACTTATTTCGGGCCTTTTCTAATTCCACTGATGCTATTTTCAGTATTTTCTCCAATTCTTCCCTCAACATGAAAACATGCTGGTAGCTGTTTGTCACCATTTCGCACAATGCCCTGCACCTATTTAAAGTTTCATCTTCTCTTTGGAATTCAGTGAATTTTTCACGAGTAACATCGTCCTTATATGGCTATTGGGTGATCTCAGGTACGGCTGACCCTTCCTCCTGTAAATCATTCGCATTACTCACGCATGGCATTTCCGCCTGACCAGCATGGTGCTCTAATGCGTCGTCAAGCTCCTCGGTTACTTCTTCTTGCAAGCCGGTCGTTTCGCCTGCGCATGACATTACTACTTGGCCGTCAGGGTACTCCATTGTATCCTCATGCGCTGTGGCCTCTTCCTTCTGCGAATCGCTCATTTTTCTCGCGCGCGACATTACCACACTTTCGACAGGGTCTTCTGCGCTCCTCGCACCAGGAATGTTTCCTATTATTAAGTCGTAGATTGCGTAGTCAAGAGCGTCAGCTTTTTGCACCCCATGTAGTAGGGTGTATCAACATCAATCTCGACCACAGGGGAGTCCCTAATTGTATTGTCTATTAACATTATTTGTTTCCTCTTCCCGGTCTTTTGGTCTGCCGACGTATATTTCTTTTTGACTATGACGCAGTCACAACCGGTATCCCTTAGCACGATCCCAGCCATTCCATTGATCTTCCCGCCGACAACCGGCATCATTGCCTTCTGAACGTTGTGTCTTATGCTATTGCTCTTCACGCACGCGACTCTGATGACAGGTACAGTTTCGCCGCACGTTAAAGCAATCCTATTGTTACTGTCAACGTGTTTCATGATGTCAACATTTTTATCAGTTCTCATATCATTATGTATTGGCGTAATATCAGAAACATCATCTTTATTTCGCAGCTTAATTTCACTTCTTATAGCGGCCGCTGCTCTTTTTGGTCCCTCTCTCAAGTTATTGCTAGAACGATTGTTGTAGTTCCTATATTGATCATCTCTCCTATAGGGGTGGTACTTTTTACAGACGATGGCCTTATGCCCTTTCTTGCCGCATTTAAAACATGTGGTCAGATATTTTTGACTTTCAAACTGATTGTGGTTTTCACTAGCATTTTTCCTCTCCATCTTTGAGGGATCTTCTTTATTAATTGTCGACACCAAGTTTTTATTATGCCCCAGGAGATAATTCTCTACTTCTTGAGCAATCATATCAAGTTTGTTAATCTTTCTTTCTCGCAAGAATGTCGAAAGTTCCTTCTGGCATGTATTTAGAATATCTTCTGCTACTATTAAATCGATAAAATCATAAAAATCTTTGTTAATCTCCGCTAGTTCCGTCTTTTCATTACGTAATTTTTCAATCTATCTATGAACAGGATAGGCTTTTCGTCATTGTACGCCTTGAAACTTCTGAATTTTATCCTACAGCCGTCCTTTGTTAAGTTGTATCGTAGTAGGAGGGAGTTTTTTAATTTATTAAAGTCCTTTGATTCTTCTTTAGGGAACCGAGAATATGCAACAAAAGCCTTTCCAGTCAATAAGGAACTAAGGTGGGATGCCCAATTTCCTCTGTCTCATCCGTTTGTTTCTGCGAATCTTTCGAATCGCTCTGGGGAGCAATCGTTTTCATCCCTATTATCGGCAAAGAGTGGGAGTCTAGGTACTCTTACCTTGACGTCATTACTATTTGCGACATACTGAGAACCAGCACTGCCCGCTTGCAATTCAAGTCTCCTAAGTTCAAGTTCATGTTGTCTCTGGCATCTGTTGCAGCTCTCTCTGCAGCTTCTTTAGCAGCTTCTCTTTCTGCCACTTTTTTGGAAGTTTCGCTCGCTGCTGCTTCTCTGGCAGCTTCTCTTTCTGCCGCTTTATTGGCAGCTTCTCTCTCTGCTGCCTCTCTGGCAGTTTCTCTTTCTGCTGCTTCTCTGGCAGCTTCTCTTTCTCTTCCTGGCAGCTTCACTGGCTGCTTTCTCAGTTGCTTCTCTTTCTTCCTTTATAAACTCTCTAGCTTCTTTTCCCTTTAAGCCGAGTTTTTGAGCATTTTTGCCAGCGAATTGTAATCCATAGTTGAGAAGCACAAGCCAACGTTCGCTATATTCACTTTCCTTCAGAAACTATTCCGGACTAGGCCCCCAATTTATTGTCACAAGATGGGATTTCCGCCAATAAATAAACGTGACAATCCCCGGAATTCTTTTATTTCAAATCACAAAATAATATAAACCAAGTTGTCTAGGGTATAGCTTCACAATGTAGACTCACTACTTCAGATACAGAAGGCTTCAATAAATATTCCACGATACCTTTCTGAATGTTGATTGCTTCTATGTCACTAGAGGACTTCAACAGACTATGAGTAGTCAATACAATGAATAATTCTGAAGAGTTTCTTTTGACTTGCTAGCTAATCACAAAATTCTCTTTTTAGATTTGTAAGTTATTCTTCAGTAAATATTCACAAAGAGTTCCTTTTAATCCGTAAGTTATTCTTCAATAAATATTCACAAAGTCTTCCTTTTAATTCATAAGTTATTCTTCAATAAATATTCACAAAGTCTTCCTTTTAATTCATAAGTTATTCTTCAATAAAATAGTTTCTGAATATGGCTTGTAGTCAAGTTCAAAGTCTTCAAGTGATTTCAAAACGTATTTAAGTCTTTCTTCAAAATAACTTTCAATAAGTTCTTCTCAGGTCTCTATCAATCTTCCTCAAAAGTATTTTCCTTTAAACATTCGCAAGACACTCTAAATTCTCTCTTTAAGATGAATATTCTACCAATGTGTCTTTCAATCGAATCAATATCTTTCCAATCCGTATTCTTCTTATAACTCTTTTTTTTGCCGTAGAGTTTTATTGAAAACAAAATCTTCTAAATACTGAATGTGATACAAGAGACAGGTCTCCACGATAGATTTCCCAACAAGAGATAGAACCCGTAATGAGAACCAAACGATTCTTTTAATATAAACTTTCACTGTATCTAGGATGTCAGGTGTGAAGTTACCTTGGGTATCTTTATTCCCACGGGATAATTTTATCTTTAAGGGGACGCTGCTCGTAGCAACACTAATATAATTTGTTTGGGATAAATTATACACCATTTGAAAGAGGAAAGATTTTTCTACAAGATTTATTTTGATGGCACATAGCATAAAAATGTTTTAGATTTTGCTGTAATTTCCTTTCCAAATTCATGAATCAGCATTTTATCAGCAATTTTTAACAGTGAATTTCTGCTGAACTACAAAAGATTTTTGCAAGCGGATTTCACTAAAATACTTGCCATACACATATGTTTATGAAATAACTCACAAGTAGCAGCAATATATAGAGAATTTATTTTTTTTTATTTTTTTGCTAAATCAAGTTTTTTTTCTCATAAAATTTAAAAGTTATCCGAAAAATAATAAACGTTTTTATATTTGCCATGAAATCATTCCATCAAATTGATCACTGTGAAAAGAAATTGAAACAAAAAAAGAAAATATAAATAGAAGAAAAATGTTTTGTTATACCCGAAATAGCAGCTCAATGTAATAAAAATTTTTTTTAGTATATATCAAGAAGTTGAACTATGAGACGGCAAACCGTTGGGTATAAACAAATTTGATATAATAAAATAGTGTATCTCGGCCAATTTTAAAGTTGTAAAAATTTTAATTATAATCAGATGAATAATAAAAAAGTTATATGCATCAATTATTTGAATTTTTTTTCTTTTGTTTCTTTTTTTTTTTTTGCCTTAAAAAAAAAAAATCGCAATAACTTTTTATTATAAATCCGATTAATACACAAAACTTTCAGAGCAGGTATAATTGGAAAGGATACACATACATATTGTGTTAAAATAAATTTTTTTGTATACTCAAACAGATTTGTCGCTGTTCATGGAAAACATAAATTTTAAAAAGTTTCCGCAAGGTAAGCAGCAAGAAACGGATAGGCATGCAGAAAACTTATTTACAAAAAATATTTGGATATAGTTTGATTTATATAAGGCTATAAAGTTGCATTCTATCAGATGAATTATGAAATGTTGCAATGACACCGCAGATCAGTTAAAAAAAAAATTTGGCAACCTCAAAAATAAAAAACCGTGAAACTATAATATTATATAGTACGATCAGTTGAAAT
This sequence comes from Trachelipus rathkii, assembly GCA_015478945.1. Lineage (NCBI taxonomy): Eukaryota > Metazoa > Arthropoda > Malacostraca > Isopoda > Trachelipodidae > Trachelipus > Trachelipus rathkii. Next base: position 32,938 of record JABUQX010099354.1, read on the forward strand.
TTTCAGAGCATAATACAATTGGGAAGATAGACATATTTTTTTGTTAGAGAAAAATTTTTTGTAGGGGCCCAACAGATTTGTCGCTGCTCATGGGAACATTTCAAAGTTTCAAACGTTTCCTCGCGATCAACGGCAAAAACTGTTGGGCACACCAAGTATTAATCTAAGTAAAATATTTATATCTTGTAGAGGTATATAAGTTGTGAAAGTTTCATTGCAATCGAATAAATATTAAAAAAGTTACACCACAGTTTCTTTTTTTTTTTTTTTTTTTTTTTTTTTTTTTTTTTTTTTTTTTTTTTTTTTTTGCTACAAAAAAAAAAAATTCCTGATAAAATTTTTTATTTTTTGTTCAATCAATACGAAACTTTCAGGTCTTATACTACTAAGCAAGGTTCCACATTTTTGTTTCGATAAAATATCTTAGTAAACTAATTGGTTTGCTGCTACATAGGGGAAACATTTGCAAAATTTGAAAATCTTCCCATGCACGAGGCCAAATCACGTTCTTCCATACAAAAAATTTATTTAAACAAAAAATGTGTACCTTCCCCAACTATACTTGCTTCGAAAGTTTCGTACTGATCGCATGAATTAAAAAAAAGGTTATCGTGATTTTTCATTTACGACTTGCCAAAATTGAACACCCCCCCGTATCCCCCTGTATATTGTGAATAAAATATTTTATGCCTATTGAAAATACCCAGACCATTGGAAAGAGCATTCAATTCAACACTAGAAAGTGTTAAAACCTAAAAATCATGGAATTGATGATTACTACTTTCAAAAGTTAGGAAACCCTACGCGCAGCGTCCCCTTAAAATAAAATCTTAAAATATTTTCAAATAGAAATTATCCTTAAATTAATTACTTTTATAAAATAAATAATATTCCCACGAAAATAAATAGATCTGTTCGCTCTTCTCTGTGGAGCTTAAATCTCATCCTTGATATTCCTAATAGCATAACAATGAGATTATGAGCAAGAAATGAAAAGAAAAGAAAACGAATGAAAATTGTAGAGGATCTCTAACACCAGCTTTAAGAATGAAACAGATTTACTTCTCAAACTTGTATTATGAATATAAAAATACGGTACATTAAAAACGATAACATATAAAGGATGGATAGTAAAGTTGCAGAAATTATAAAAATAGACTACATTTTATTTTCTAACATTGAAAATCTTTGTTTTGTACTGCTACTGAAAGAAATGGTCCCTTAATAACTACTATTTCAAAATAAATATTGTAATAAATTTGTAAGAAAATGCATAATTGCGTTAAAACTAAAGTTTCAAAATTAATACCATCTATCAAACAATCATTCGTTAACTTTTTCTTTCTACGAATGACCAGATAATCAAGAGTTTCTTTGGTATCACCTACTAGTTATGCTGTAAAGAAGGACTTCAAAAGTCAAATTTTTTTTGTGGTTGCTGAACCATAAACTTAATGTTACCCGAGTGAATATTTCAGAAAGTATTTAATGGAATGTTGGAGAAATAGAACCTATCTCTGGATCATGTACATTCATGAGAGATGCTGATTCCGATTTAAAGAAAGCACTGTTTCTATGTGTAACGAAAAAAACAAACTGCGTCAGTTAACACCTGCATCTTACCATGAAAAATGACATGACATCTCAAACATTACTCAGTGAGGTCCTCACAAATTATAAGACATTTGCCACAAACTTTAAAAATTTGCCTATGGCTCAAGAATAACTAAAGTAAGTACAGGTCTTCCAGAATTAACGGTCAACAACTTTCAGCAATATAGGATGCTACCACGCGCTGGGACAACTCTCTACAAATGGTAATAGTATGGTCACTTTAATGATAAAGTAAATATCTTAACATCTCATGAATATTCTAATTTGACCAACCTTTCTGTACCACTGTACTTCAGCCCTTTGAGGGTAACACCAAGATAATCAGCAAAAACTCGTTACCAATAGCTGACTTCATTCCTCTCTTAACCACTCAAAAGAGAGTAATAGAATCCTCAGACAATGACAATCAAGGACAAAGTTGATGTGAGATACGACATTGAGAACAATTAACAAAAGATTTGATTTCTTAGGGAGAAACGATTTGTATATTATAGAAACGTTCCTAGACCCTAGAACAATAAAATTTTCACATCTTATTTCTCAAAGAGTAGATTAAATTTACCTTCAACCGGAAATGTAAGGAAACTCAAAAATAAGTCTGAAATAGTTAAAAAAAAAAAAAAAAAACAAATTACAGAACTTGATGCTTCAAAACCATCCACAAGGATTACTGGCATCAACGTCGTTAACCTAATTCCAATGTAATATAATAATAATTCTATTTAATGTGTCCCAAAATGAAGACAAGATTGGTCTATAAAATATTTCAACTTTTTCTAAAGGAGCTTAGGTACGAAAGAGACACTTATCCAAAGTCGCTTTAGTATAAAAGTAGAGTCAGTGAAATTGACGTTCATATATTTGGGCCTTAGAGTTCTGTATAATAAATATAGTAATTTTCGCTTTTTTAGATCTTTGTACTACAATTTGTTATTTTCATTGCATCTGCCTCTATGGTACCGAACTCTAATTTTGTTTACATCTCAGTTCCATGTTTCTTTCATCTCATATATATATAATATATATATAATATAATATATATATTATACTATATATATATATCAGCAGATTATATATATATACTTATATAATATTATATTATATATCTATATATATATATACTATATATATATATATTATACATATATATATATAGTATATAATATATATAGTATATATATATATATATATATATATATAGTATATAATATATTATATATATATATATATATATATATATATAATATACTACTATACTATATAATTATATATATTTATATATATATACGTAGTACCTACGGTTATATGATATTGACGCGAACTACTATCACCTAATGTAAACCATATATCATCTAAGTAGTATATGATGATATATAAAATATATTATAATAATATTATTAATATATGTATTATATAATAATAATATAGTATTATATATAGGGATATACTGAACACGTTCGTGCCCGATCCCCAAGTACGCGATTATTCAGCTAATGCAGAGTTCACCACTGATATACTATACTATATATAATAAACACGTAATACATATATGAGTATATATACTTATATATATAATATATATATATACGTAAATATATAATGTATAATATATATATAGTATAAGTAATTGTTATATATATAATAATATATAGGATTATAATATATATATTACTATATATATTATATTATATATAGTATATATATATATATATATATATTATATACTATTATAATATATATATACTATTATATTAATAAATTATACGCAATATATATGTATATATAATATATAATATATATACTATATATATATATATTATATAATTATACTATATAATATTAGTCATATATATATATATATATACTATATAGTATATATATATATATAATCTAATATCAATATATTAATATATGTATATATATAATACTAATACATAATATATATAGTATATATATATATCTATATATATATAATATACTATATAGTCGGAGTGTCTAAAGCTGACATCATGTAACTCGAGAACGGCAGCCCCTACAGTAAACAATTACATCTTTGGATCTTCAAGAATGGGATGTCGGGTTTTAATTTTTTTTTTTTTTTTTTTTTTACATTTATTCGTTGGAAATATCTTAAGAAAAAATTTCCCCCATTTAAGGGGCCTCGAGCCCGACGGGGGAAATAGAGGGGGGACGAAGCTCTCCGGTCGTCCACGCTGGGAGGCCGAGAGACCCTGATCTGCCATCTTTGCAGTTACCTATTGGTAATCTATGCCTTAGTTAAAAAGGAAAGGAATAATTTTACTCCCCTTTACTTTGGTATTAATTTTAACTACAAGGAATACATAGGGTAACGAAATGGCAAGAGTCGGGTCTCTCGGCCTCAGCGGTGGCACGAGGGGCTCTGTCCCCCGTCTGCTCGAACCTAAATGGGGAAATTTTTTTAAAAAATATTTCAAAAATTTATAAGTATAGTATATATATTATATACTATATATCATAATTATATACTAGTATATATTAATCTACTAGGCATATAATAATATATACTATATAATACTATATATATATATATATATTATAATATATATATATATAATATATATAGTATATATATATATATATATATAATATATCTATATATATATTATATTATATTATATAATATTATATATATATATTCGTCAAGTATGCCCGCGCTCTTTATAAGGGCTAAGAATGAAGAAAACGCCCTAATTTAGTCAGTTAATAATTTCAGCAGTTATGATGTGAGGAGTCAATACCAAAACTTTGCATTAAACTTGCACAATGTATTTATCACATCAAACATTAATCAAAACAATGGATGCCGAGAATGAAAACTCCAGGCTCTTACACGTATATAGTTATGGTCTTTAGCAATAGTAATAGTAATAAGTAGTAAGTAGTAGTAGTAGTAGTAGTAGTAGTAGTAGTAGTGAGTAGTAGTAAGTAGTAGTAAGTAGTAGTGTAAAAGGAAATAGTCGATAGTAGTAGTAGTAATAGTATTAACAGTAGTGTCCAGTAGTAGTTAGTTGTATGTAATAGTAGTCGTAACTAGTAAGGAATTCGTCTGTATGAGGTGCGTACCTACCCGAATATATCCTTAGCGCACAACGCACAATCTATTTAACTATAATTGCTAAATCCTATTGAAATAGATATGCTCACACACCTGAATCTATATCAAAACTAATCATTCCAGCAACAAATCCATTGTTCTTATATCTTCATAATAAATGCACTACCCTGTGGGCTCTTTCTAGTACGCTATGAACTAGGCATATTGCAGCCAACCTCAGTTTAATGGGGTGAAAAAATACATTAGATAAGTTATAGGTATAAAGAAGCGACATTTTTCAGTTCTCACACTGTATTTCAGGAACTAAAGTTGTTCCTCAGAACATCTGATGATAGGTAGTCTGACTGATTTATGTAGCTGCTAATATAATTATTTAATGATCTGAGTTATGTTTGTTTATTTATCTTCTGAAACCCGCACACACACACACGCACACAGTACAAACACACACATACACACAGAACAACCTACAGACAGACATACATATTATAATGTCTGTTTACCAAACATTTATTCATTGTTTCACTTTAACATATACTCTACGAAGAGACTTTTAATAAGTATTACAAAACATTATGCAACAACGATGTCTAACAATTATTATTATTATTATTATCTATTTATTAATTATTATTACAATTATCTTATTTTTACTTATTATTATTAATTATTATATAATGATTAATAAATTACTATTATTATTATTATTAATTATTATTATTATTAATCTTTATCTACTTATTATTATTAATTATATATATATTATTATTAATTATTATTATTATTATATTATATTATTATTATTATTATTATTATTATTATTATTATTATTATATTATTAATTATTATTATTATTATTATTATTATTATTATTATTATTATTATTTTTATTATTATTATTTTTTATTATTATTATTCATTATTATTTTTATTATTTTTATTATTTTTTTTATTAATTATTTTTATTTTTATTGTCATTATTTTGTTTAAAAAAATTTTAATTTTATTTATTTTATTTTTATTTATTTTTAATTTTTATTTTTATTTTATTATTTTTATTTTATTTTTATTTTTTTATTTATTATTTATTTTTTATTTTATTTTATTTTTATTTATTTTTTTATTTTATTTATTTTTATTTTTTTTTTTTATTTTTATTTGTAAAAATAGTTTTGTTTTAGCTAAAAATTCTTGTTTTATAGACCCTAAAGCAGTAAAGCAGTAAAGCAGTAAAGCAGCCCCTCCCCTCCTACTCTTCCCATCCCTCCAGGCGGAACGACTTTACGTCCTTAGGGGTCGTAAAAACATGTTTTTACAGGCCCTAGAACAGTAAAGCAATAAAACAGTAGTGTGATCACGTCCTAAGGGGATCCTATTGGATCACTCCATTCTGTTATGTTTATTGTTTTACTACTTCAAGTAATATGTGTAAGCGCATTTGTAAAAATAACTTAATATTATATATATATATATATATATATATATATTATATATATATATATATAATATATATATATATATATATATATATATATATATATATATATATATATATGAATCAGAGTTATGATGTGAGGAGTCAATACCAAAACTTTGCATTAAACTTGCACAATGTATTTCACATCAAACATTAACCAAAGAATGGATGCCGAGAATGAAAACTCCAGGTTCTTACACGTATAATAGTATGGCTTTTTAGCAATAGTATAGTATAAGGAAGTCCTAGCTTAGTGAGTTAGTAAGTAGTAGTTGAGTAGTAGTATAGTTAAGTCAGTAGTAGTCTGTAGTAGTAGCTAGTATGAGTGATAGTGTAGCTAGTAATCAGATTACACAGTAGTGTCAGTCAAGTAGTAGTTCTGCTATTAGTATAGTCACTAGTAGCGATTCGTCTGTATGATGTATAATAACCCCGAGTAAACTACTCTAGCCACAACGCAAACAATACTATGCACTCTAATTCAAAAGTTATTAACTCTGTAAAAGAAATATGCTCACCCCTGAACTACATACTCCACACAACCTATTCCATTATCCAACGCAACAGATTCCATTAGTTCTTATATCCGTCAATAATAAATCGCACATGTCACACCGGTACCAGATCTCTGCTATGACTGGCGATAATCTGCAGCCAACCACAAGTTATAAGGGTGACAAAAACAAACATTAGATATAGCGTTATAATGGTATTAAAGAGCGCATTCTGGTCACCAAGATTTCACTCAACTGTAACAAAAGGAACCACATAAGAACGATAAGCTTCTCAACATATGATGGATCTGAGTAATTATTATTATATCCTGCTATTTATAGTTTATGATCTGGAGTTGTTTTGCTTATTTATCTCTATAAGCATTCGCTTGCACACACAGCGCACACAACACACGCACACAAACACGAACAACACCACACACAAGAACGCGTAGACATACACTATTATTCATACTATTAATGTTGTTTAGCACTTTTTATTCTCATTGTTTCACTTTAACATATACTCTACGTAACGAGACATTTATAAGTATTTACAAAACGATTATGCAAGCAACGATGTCTAACAATTATTATTATTTATTATTATTACTCATCTATTATTATTAATATTCATTATCTAATCTGAATTATTTATCATAAATTATCATTATACTTATATTATTATTATTATTATTATTATTATTATTATCTTTATTATATTATTATTATTGTTCATTATTATTATTAATTATTATTGAACTATTATTTTATTATTATTATTAATATTTATTCTTAATTCTTAGTTATTAATTATATTTATTATTATTATTATGATCTCATTATTAGTTATTATTCATTTACATGTTATTATTATTACTTATTATTATTCACTTATTTTATTAATAATATTATTATTATTATTATTATTATTTTTATTATTATTAATTATTAATTATTTTTTATTATTATTATTATTATTATTATTATATTTTAATGTATTATTATATTATTATGATTATTATCTATTATTATTATTATTTTATTAATTATAATTAATTATTATTAGTTATTTTTATTATTCATTATTTTTTCTTTTGATATCCTTTAAGAATAGAAAAAAAGTTTTTTAATTTTATTTTATTTTATTTTTATTATATAATTTTATTTTTTATTTTTCATATTTATTATTTTTTAATTTTCAGTTATTTTTTATTTATTATTTATTTATTTATCTTTTAATGTTTATCTTTAATGTTATTTTTTAACTTTTTTTTATTTTTATTTTTTATTTTTTTACTTTTTCTTTGGTTTATACTTAGAATTACTTTAACTTAAAATAATTGTTTATAGAAACCTAAAGCCGTAAAGCAGTACAAGCAGTAAAGCAGCAACAAGCAGCCCCTCCCCTCAATACTCACTTCATCAGCCCTCATGCCGCAACGCTATTACGTCCTTCAGGGGGTCGTAAAACAGTGTTTTACCAGGCCCCTAGCAAAAAGTATAAGCAATAACCTAAATAGTAGTGTGAATCACGTCCTATGGGAATCCTATTGTATCATTCACTAAATTGATGTTATGTTTATTGTTTTAACTATATTAATGTTTTTCTACAGCATTATGTTAAAAATAACTTAATAAAATATATATACTAATATATATGCTATATACTATATACTATCACTAAATATATATCATATATATATAAATAAAGAAACTACATATATATAGTGTGATCAATTTATATATACATATATATATATATAAACTATATATGATATTATCTATATATATATATATATATATATATATATATATATAGGCATATATAATATAAATATAATATATATCATATACTAATAACTAGTAAGTATCTATACTATCATAGATATGAGGTATACTCCACATTACATACTATGAGTAGTCACCGGTATATACTATAATACTACATATATATAACTTAGTGTATATCACCGCCGGCTTAACTTATATATATATACCTATAATATATAAAAAGAATAATATAGTAGTATATAAGGCTAACGCTATATAACTACATACCCGCCTTATATCATGAAGAATAACTATAGTAGTACTACGTATATTAGTATATATATATACGTATATATTATATCATATGATACTAGTATACTCCACGTAACTAGATATATATATCAATTATATTTTAACCATAATATCAGACAATGTACTATACCGGAGTACTATGCATCAGTAAGTATATAATACATAGTATTATATAACTATAGGTATATACCTATCACATATGTATGTATATACTAGCTATAATATATAATATAATAGTACTATACAGCTATATATAATAACGAGTATCAAACTTAGTACTAGATTACGATAATATATATATATATATAATACCTTATATATTATTATATAGTATGAATCAGCAGTGTATGATCGTGAAGGAGTCAATCACCAAAACTTTGCATTACACTTGCACAATTGTATTCAACATCAAAACATTAATCAAAAGAATGGATGCCGAGACATGAAAAACTCACAGGTTCCCTTACACGTATAAAGTGAGTGTAGTCGGGCTTTAGCATAGTATATAGTTAAAGTAGGGAGGTGAGTCAGTAGTAGTAGTAGTAGTAGTAGTACTAGTAGTAGTAGTAGGTAGTAATGTAGATGGTAGTAGTAGTAGTAGTGGATTGTAGTTAGTAGTAATTAGTAAATTAACAGCTAGTGTCAGTAGTAGTAAGTACGTAGTGGTTGTAATGAGTAGTAGTACTAGCTAAGGATTCGTCCTGTTAAGTCGATGTGTAACATACAACGCATATGACTATCCGTCAACCCACCACACGCAACAATCTATTAACTTAAATTAAAAAGTTATTTTTGTTAAAGAGAATAGGCTCACACAAGCACCTGAATACTATATCACAATCTAATCATCTGCCAGGCAAGAAATCATTGTTTCTTATTCGTCCATAAGTAGAATGACGATCACACAGTGCCGCTAAAGAATTCTTTGCCTATGACTGGCAATAATTGCAAGCCAAGCCCAGTTTACTGGGGTGAATAACAAAACAGTATAGATAGAGAGTTATAGTATAGCCCAGAGCGACATTTTTCAGTTCACACATGTAAACAGACCAACATAAAGATAAGTACTCCAAAATTTACGATGATCCCAGGTAATGTATTCATTATATACTGCTATTTATATTTATGATTTGAGTGTTTTGTATATTTATCTTCTATTACGATTCGCTCACACACAAGGCGCACAACAAACACACAAACACGACATCACACAGAACGCGTAGAACATACACTATGTATTTCTAACTATCTATATCGTCTTGTTTTAAGACAAACATTTATTCATGTGTTTGTCACCATTTAACATATACATACTACGAAGAGACCTTTTAATAAGTTATTTCAAAACATTTATAGCAACAATGAATGTCTGAACAATCATCATTTTTCACCAATTTTTAGACACTTCACTAAGAGTGAATTATAATTTTACTGATATAACTATCTGCCATGAACATAGTGGCAATATCCATCTGGTCACATGCGTTTAATATATATACTTATATATATATCATATATATATATATATTATCATATATATACTATATACTAATTACTATATATTAATATATAATTATTATACTATATATATATATATATGATACTACCACTCACGAGCATAGTATAATATACTACATCCTATATATATATATAGTCTATAGTCTACGTTCATTGTTATACGCTATACTATACTATAAATATATATATATATATATATTATAGTATATTATATATAATTTATATATAGTATATTATATATATATAATAATATATTAATATATATATATATATTATTATGTATACCACACACTGCAGCCCCACCCGCGACACACGACAAATGTATGAAAGCATTTTAATGAAGTGGCCATGAATGCTTGAAAAAAATTTCCAGAATCACACTGACACGCCATAGACCAGATACACCTATGTAAACCTACCACAAAACTAACTTTTAAGACATCAGCTAATGTTTAATCTACTCTTATTATTATATGAGAAGTGTATTTAATTACTTTAAACTAGTTATTAGTTTTACTGAATAAGATATGATACACACATATTTAATAATAATACTTACATTGGGAATAATTGTTTGAGTCTGGAAAATATTCCGGTTTGACTAGGTTTCTTCAAAATTTCGAATATCTGTAGAATCTAACGAATGTCTACTAAGCCAAGCTGTCTGATCCTATGAACGCACTGGAAAAGAACTGAGCTCGAATGTGAGAGTATTCCATTTCATATAAAATCCCAAATATGGATCTATTAGATGTTGCTAATTACAGACACATGAGCTAATAGCTGAAAAGTTCACTAGAATAGATAATAAATAATTCACTATAGATTTATGTAGATCACGTGAAGCCAACGCGAGAGCGCCCGCAAGCGCGCCCCGGTGCGCTAAAATATTACTCTGCGAGGGCGGTCGCGGACAAATATTTTCTTAATGTATGGCGTTGTAACTTTCATTACAACTCATTTTGTTTGTTTCAAGTATAGCGCCGTTTGCCTACTATTAATACGAGATCTGTTCATTGTTTATTTTCTTCTCTTACTTGAACTTTTTCATTTTTTATTTCTAGAAAATACCCAGTCTCCTGATAGAATTTCATTAACGGAAAAACATTTAGTTTCTGCCCGAGGAACATCTTTGTTTTTTGGTAGAAAAAGAAGTTGGATTTTTATGTAACCCAATAGCTATAAGTTCGTTAAGATGAAGAATAGAAAGAATAGTCCGAAGTGACAGCGTTCATAATCCTCCTTTGTGGTATAGGCATTTAAGATCCTTAATACTTTAAAGGTTCATGTGAAACAACAAGTTTCTTATATAAACCTTGAAAGCAGCTGGCAACTGCTTAGGAAGTAGGCTAATAAATTAGTGAGTATCGTCCCATACCCACTCTTCTTTAAGGTATGATCCTTTAACCTGGATCTTGCAGGATTTGGG
>JABUQX010099355.1:0-10000 GCA_015478945.1 Trachelipus rathkii
TATAAATGAGATATATATTATATATATGTATTAATATATTTAATAATATAGGTATATATATATATAAGTATATATATATATGATTAATAATATATATATAGTAATAGTATATATTAATAATAGATATTAATATATAATATTATATATACATTAGGGCTGATATGAGGTACTCAAGGGATTTTCATAATATTAAGAGGGGTAGCTAATATAGGTTGAAAAGTGTATATATAATTAAATACTATTATATTATATTAATAATATATATATATATATATATAATATATATATATATATATATATATATATATAATATTTATTAATTAATATATATTATATATATATATATATAATATTATATATTATATATAATAATTATATATATATCATATATATATATATATATTATAATATATATTATATAATATATATATATAATTAATATATAATATAATTAATAGTATATATATATATATTATATTAATATATATATAGTATAATAATATATTAATATAATTATATATATATAATATTAATAATTTTTTTTTATAATAATTAATTATTTATATATATATTATTATATTTATATATTATATATATTAAATATAAATATATAATATAATATAATTAATATATATAATTATATATTTAATAATATATATAATATTATATATTATATATTATATTATATATATCATATAATTATTTAATATATATATATAATATATATATATATATATATTATATATATTATATTATATATATAATTAATATAATATTATATATTAATTTATATATTAATATATATATATATGAATATTATATATATATATATATTTATGTATTTGTGTTATGTGTATGTGTTGTATGTGTGATTATTAACTAGTATATATAATATATACGTCAAGAATTTAGAATATAGGGTATATACTATTAATACAGGATATAATAAAAGTTTAACTTATATTCAGGTTTATAAAATATATATAAAAATCAATATAAGTTCTAATATATAATAATACATAATTATATAATATATAATAAATAAATATTGCAATAAATATTAAAAAATTTTTTTATATAGTACTAAGTAATATTTATAAGCAGAAGGTATTGAAGTAAAAATATATATAAAAAATACCTATTTAAAGTAATACGTATATGAGTATATATTATTATTAATATAGGTGGGAGTATATTATATACTTTAGTCCAGTGAGTAAATACTTAATAATATTAAAAATCTAATACTCTATAAATGACATTAAGATACTAGTACATATATGCATATATGGAATTTTATTATCGTATAGTGATAGTATACGAAAATTATTACTGCAATTATATATATAAACTCAATTTGATATATTATATTCTACATATTCAGTGTATTTATTTATATATATATCTATTATATTTATCTTGTTATATTTCAATAACTCAGTTAATAAATACACTTAAAAATATTATATTATTTATTATTATGTAATAAAATACTTACATACCCTATCACTAGTATCCATTAAGCCTTGTCTATTGTTCAGTTAGGTTTTTCAATTAACCAAGTCTTTATTACATCTCATTTCTGACTAAGAGTGCTGAATAGATCCATTATTTCATGGATTCTGATATTGAACCACGGGTATAGCACTCATTAGTCATAATTAATATAGTACTACGGTTATCTATTATGTATTTAGGAGGAGATTAAAAAGTGAGGTCAGCTTACTTTAATAACTTCAAGTTAATGATATATCCAAGTTTATTCAAACTTTTGCTTATGCCTTTTTTATATCACAGTACCACAAGGTATATATAGCCATATAAATATGGTTTCGAGTATATGAAATTATTTTTAATTCGACTAACTAAATCATAAAATCTGAATCTTAATTAAACTTTTTTTTTCAATCACGCAAATCTAGCTACTTATAACTATGAGGAGCACAATAACATAATTAATATAAGAATACGGATATGTCAATGAAATAATAATATATAATAAATATTACGCTGTAAGCAATTCTGTAGTTTTTCTGTAAATAATCTATCTTTTTTGTCTGAAAGTGGATCAAACTCTGAAACTTCGCCTGTAATACAGGCTAACATAATAATAACCTAGTCAATCTCAAGTATTAGAATTCAGTCAAATAGTAAGTATATAAGTTTAGAGCAGTATATAGATGATAATTTGGCCTATTTATTATATTATTAATTTGCTTATGATAATATATAAGGTAAGTAATTTAGGTTAACTATTATTATTTATATCTCATAATAGGAGGAGGTTATAGTATAATAAGTATATATAGGCTCAATATATTATAAAATTCCTACATTATTATATTTATATATACTATAAGTATGAAACTATTATATACAATGACCATGATATAATATTAAAATCTAATTTGGCCATATATAGGGGTATATATAAGGTCACATAGATCTAATAGTCATAATTAATTTGTGACTATCGTACAGATATTATTATTTGCTACTATTATATATTATATATATGGTATTATATATAATATATATACTCAATATATATATAATATATTAATAATAATATTTATAGGCATAACCTAATAATAATATAATAATAATAATAATTAATTCTCATATCACAGAGGATAAATATTACCATAAAATAATAATAATAATAATAATATAATAATAATAATAATATTAATAATAATAAAATAATAATAATAATTAATAATAAATAATAAGAATACATAATGAATAATAGTATAATGGAATAATTACTAATAATTAATAAATGAATAAATAATAATAATAATAAATTAATCATACATAATTAATTAAGTAATAAATTAATAATACTAATAAAATAATATAATAATTAATAATAATAATAATAATGATAGATAACAATACTATTTTATATATATATAGTATATATATAATATTATGAGTTATTATAATTAAGGTATTATATATAGAATTTATATTATATATACCTATATATAGATTATAGTAATTATATATATATATATATATATATTATATATATATATATATATATATATATGAAGTGTGTGTATTATTAAGCATTCTTTGACTAATTTTATATGATTGTTAGAATAAGTTAGTTCATAATGTTCTTGATATAGTTTATCATGTTATTTAATAAATGTTTATTTTATGATTTAATGTATACTCATAATGTAGAAAATAAATTAATCTTATTTCTGTATATCTTTTCATATTTAGATTACAACATTAGATAATGCAATTTAGATTATATATATATATATATTATATATATATATATATAGTATATATATAATACTATTATATATATTATATATATATATATACTAACTGTGGTAATTATATCTATAATAATTATATATATTATATATATATATATATATAATATACGTAATAGTTGCAATTTTTTTGAATTATGTTACTACTCTTTCATGAGAGATATATGAGTGACAAGCTAAAATATTTTAGTTGTTAATTATTCTTAATTTGTACAATAAGGCATATTTTATTCCATTATAAAGTTGATACAAGGGGAAATAGAGCTTAATATAAAAAAGAATAATATTTTTCAGGAAGAAACATTGGTTTAATATTAAGAGATTGTTAAACATTTAAGAAATATTTTTTATAAAATAAATTTTCCTTATTGCATGAGAATTCAGTGAATGTCAATTTAGTATTGACTTTAGCTAATATGGATGAGGTAATCATGTTTCTTTTGTATCATGTATTATATAATATTTATATTATTATTTTAATTATTTATTATTCATGTTAGTTTATTTAATTTATTAACTCATTTTTATGCTGTTTGTACTTAATTATAACATTTTTATAATATTTCATTTCTACCTGTTAGATTTCATACCGATTTCTCACTTACATAAATTTTCTATATTATTTATAATTTATAGGACTACCTTTTTTGCATTTTAAATATTTAATTTTTTCAAATTTTTAATTTAGCTCTATTATTGTAGCCTCCTAAAATTGAACTTTAGTGATTGTATGAGCGTCTAATGAGTGTGTCTGATCGTCTCACAAACAGTGCAAATGAATATTAATTGTTTAAATGCTTTAAAATAATCTAAATAAAGAGCGCTATAATGTTTTGTTATTAACAAGCTAATTTTCAAATTTCTTCATATTGAGATATAAGAAATGAAAATAAATACTTTCACGGAAGCTACGTGAAGTTGCTTCAGATTCTTCACACAATAAAATTAATAATTGTTAAGTATAAAGATATGAGTTAAATGATACTATAAATGAGTATTACGCTCAAAGATAATTATAGTTTGTAGAGATATATATTATTATATAGTACGTTAAATAGTTTCTACTTTTGTTGTTATGGGTGTTGATTATTAGGTAGCTATCTACTATATAGTGTAAAGAGGTATATTATAAAAGTTTTTGTATGATATCTTATTATTATGATTTATGAGTGTAGCAATATATATATGATAATTATAATATACGTATAAGATATTTATATTATATATAATATATATTATATCTAAACCACCAATATATATACATTCAGGAGGTATAAGAAATATAAATATATATATGTTTTTTTATATTTCTGTCTTATTATACTATATATATATTATAGTAATCACAATATAAATATAATAGGTATACTACTATAGTTAATTGTGAGTATATTTTATATCTATATACAGTCCGAGAATAAAGTTATATCTATACTATAAATATCTTATATTATATTTTCATATTTATTATCTTACGTACCTATACTCACAATATTACGAGTAATTTATATTCTTACTTTTACTGGATATAATACCTATATAGCTATGTATATATATATTAATATATATATATATCTAGTATAATCTATATATATATATATATCATACTATATAGTATATATATATATTATATTTAAATAATTTATATTATATGTATATATATATTATATATATATATAGTACTGATATACGTATATATATATGTATATAGTATATATATATATATATATGATAATATATAATAATATATATTATATATATATATATATATATAACTGTTACTTTGATATAATATATATATATATAATATACTATATATATATATAGTATATATATATATATATATATATCTTATGAATACTATATTAGTACCAAAGTACGCATATGTACTTACTATACTATATAGGTACTCAAATCTTTTATTATCTAATTAATATATATATATATATATAAAGTAAATAAAATTATAGCTATATATTTACGTTTATTATTATTGTATGCAATAAGGTATCTAAATATATATAGAACTATTTATAGTTTACTAATGAGAATTACTTTATTACAATATAAGAACTATAATATTATTGGAACATATAAATAAGTATATTATATGTATACTACATATATATTATATAATAATATATATTATTACTATATAAGATATACTATGAATAATTATAAATACTCTATCTATATATATAATAGGTATTAATTTAGATAATATATATTAATTGGTTATATATTTACGTTATAATATATATTATATGTACTAATATATATTTTATATAGTATACCCTTATATATATATATATATATTTTATAATACATATTATAATATATTCATTATATATAACTATAGTATATAATAATATATATGTATATAGCCTAGGACTAAGTTTTACTAAATTATAGCCTATCTATTAATGGATATAAGTAGATATATATATCACTTATATTGAATAGCATAAATTCATAAAATGTTTTTTTCTCTTTTATAGCATATTTATCTCATTATTTTTTTTTTCGATTTCTCAATTCTTAACTAAAATTGTAAATGTGAAAAACTACAAAACATTTTACATTCAAACTTTTTCATTCTTATGTGAATTTATATAATTTTTTTTAACAATAATAATAATAATGTAAATAATAAAAATAAAATAATAATAAATAATAATAAATAGAAATAATTAATTAATAATCAGAATTTCAAATAGTATATTATAAATAAATTAATAAATAATTAAAATAATAATAATATAATAATAAATAATAATAATAATAATACTTAATAGAGGAATAAACATAATAATAGATTACCATAAAGATAAACTTACATGAGAGAGATCAAATAATGTAATAATATATACATTTATAATAATAAATAATAATAATAATAATAATATCAACAATGACAAAATTTACGAATCATATTGATTAAGAATCATTAATAACAATAATGGTAAGAATTTATTATAATATTAATAATAAGTAATATAATATAAGTTATAAATATTGAATTTCAATAATTTAATAATAATAATAATAATAAAATATAATAATAATCAATAATAATATAATAATAATAATAAATATAATATGAGTAATAATAATATAATAATAATATTGTATAATAAGTAATAATTAATAATAATCATGATAATACTAATAATAATGAATAATAATAAGTAATAATATAATAAATTATAATAATAATAATAATAATAATAATAATAATAATAATAATAATAATAATAATAATAATAATAATAATAATAATAATAATAATAATAATAATAAAATATAAAATAATTAAGTAACTTGAATAAATTATTTAGTACGTAATTTATATTTCATAAAACAATTCGAAGTCGCACATATTTAGAAATTAAAATGCTTGTTAATGAATAAAATTGCGGTAATTTAATTATAAGCAAGACCTTAAATAATGACTTCTGCCATGTTTTGTTATATATATATATAGTAATAGAAAATTAATGTTATAGTCATTATATATATATATATATATATATGAGAGAGTTTTCACCAACAGTATTTAGTATAATATGTATACATTTATCCTAAGGTTAATCTCACAATATTTTCATCTTAGTATAAAAGATTTTATTTCTTGAAAATATAATATTAATATTATTTTGATATTATGTGTATTGTTACTTATATAGTACATAGCTTAGAAAATTAATCAATATACGTGGTAACAGTATATTATTATCCTCACTAGCTGATTATGTATATATATATTAACTATATATATAAAGTACTTTTAAGGGCAGCTCATCACTATAGTTACTAACTATATAAATATTAGCTATATAATACTTGAGACATTATACCTGAGAGTTATCTATATATGAACTTGAGATATAGAAAATAAAGTTCAACTATAGATAGAAGCCAGCTGAGTAATATATAAAGTACCTCAATAACAAGTCATAAGTTATGTATATATTAAAAGCCAATTATGAAAAAGAAAAACACATTAAAAATTTTGAATATATAAATACAATTAAACTTTTATATATATATACCTAGGAGTGAGTTTAATGTATTTCCAACGCTATCGTTGGTCACGAGCTCCTTTTTGTGCCGTGGTCGATCCTATGTACATAGCAATCAAACATAATGTATATCTATTATATCTATACGTATGGGATGGTTATATTTTATTTATATTTCAGTTTTATTATCCTATCCTGTAACT
Organism: Trachelipus rathkii; assembly: GCA_015478945.1. Classification (NCBI taxonomy): domain Eukaryota; kingdom Metazoa; phylum Arthropoda; class Malacostraca; order Isopoda; family Trachelipodidae; genus Trachelipus; species Trachelipus rathkii. The sequence goes on from JABUQX010099355.1 coordinate 7,522, forward strand.
ATATAAATAAATATATACTAAAAACGGTCTACTCTATATATATTATATAGTGGTACCAAAACCTATTAAAGGATTATTTCATATAAATTTTTTTTCTTCTAGTTAAAAGAATTTTATTGAATGAGGGTAGTATATATATAGCATACATATATATAGGCCATATATATATATAGTATATATAATATATATATATATATATATACTATAGTAGTATATATATATATATATATATATATAAATATATATATATATATATATCTGTATATATATATATATATATATATACTGTACACTGTATAATATTATATATATCTTTATATATATATCTATATATATATTATATATAATATATATATATATATATATATATAATATAATATCATATATATATATTAATATATATATAGTATATATTTAGTATATAGTACTATCTATATTTTTTACTAATATATAGTATACTGTATAGTAGATATTTATATATATTATATATACTTTATATATAATATTTAATATATATATAATAGTAATAATATATATATATATATATTATATTATAATATATATATAGTATATATATAGTATATATATAATGATATATTACTATATAGAGGGGGTTGTGAAAAAAACGGTTTTTAATTTGTTTTTTTTTTGCAAAAAAAAACGGTTTTTTTTAAAAACAAAATGTTTTTTTTTGTTTTTTTTTAAAAATTACCTCTTTTTAATGGTATATTAAAGATGTTTTTAAATTATACAGTAGTACCAATACTCCTTCTAGGCCTAAATATTGACTATTAATAGCGGATTATAGTATATAATACACTATATATATAGTATATAATATATATATATTATATATTATATATATATATAGTATATATATAATATATATGATATATATACTAATAGATGTACTATAAATTCAAAAAAGGATGGTATAGAAGGTGGTTTTTGGGGTGGTCAGGAGTAAAAATGAGATATAGTAAGGAAGGTGATGGATTTCTGTGAGGAGAGAGGTGTGTGTGTAGTAATACTTTCTTTAAACACAAGAGTTCCATAAGTATACTAGAGTTGGTGTAGGTAGATGATGGTATCGAAGTGAAAGAGTATGATGGATTTTTGTGTCGGATCCTACGTCAAACGAGATGATGACGCATGCCGGTGGATGCTTAAGACTCAGTGAGGTGTATTAGAAATGGAGTTATTCGGATGCATTATGTTGTTCTATGTAGAATTAAGTTAGTGGTTACTTGGATGGAGAGGAAGGTGTAACGGAAGGAAGAGGGTAAAATTAAGAGTGAGAAGTTTAAGTGAACAAGGTAATATAAGGATAAGTATGTAACAACGCTCGCAAGTATCAGTTGAAAATGTGAACAAGTCCTGAAACTAAGATAAAATCTGGAAGGCAATTGTTAGAAGTGCAAAAGAAGTATGTGGGTGCTATAGAGTAGGAAGGTAAGAATGCGAACAGTGAGTGGTGGAATGAAGAGGTGATGCAAGCGTTAAAAGTAAAAAAAAAAGCCGTGGTTGATTGTACTAAAAAGCAAATGATGAAGTTTCAAAAGAAAGATGCTGGGAATATAAGGGAGGAAAAAAGAAATGCTAAAGATGCGTACGTAAGAGAAAAAGAAGAGGTAAATGAACAGTTTGAAAGGGAGGATGAATGGGGACATAACAAGGGAATAGGAAAGCTCTTCTGGAGGAAGCGCGAAGAGGTTAAAAATTACTATCAACTGCACCAGAGCAACAAGATTACGTGATAGGGGATGGTGTTTTTTGTACTGAATGAAGATGGATGTGAGGGGGAGTGTGGGAAAGAAACACTCGAAAATCTGTATAATATGGCAGTTAAATGAAGAGGTGATAGTGACTGTGTGGGGGTTTGATGGTGCAAGAAGAATAGGTATTTTGGGATGAGGTTTTTATTAGCAAAAGAAGAGGAAATGGGTAAGAGTGAGATAGTTGAAGAAGAAAATCTGCAGGTATAGATGAAATTACTGTGAAATGATAAGAACGGAGGCAAGTTATCTGATTTTGATGGATCTTAGAAGTTGGTAGATAAAGCGTGTTATGGAGGTAAGTTCCGAGGGATTGAAGGAGAGCAGTTAATAGTACCTTTATATAAGGGTAAAGGAGATAAAGGGAATCTACTGTCAGAAATTATCAGGGGAATTAGTTTAGTTGAGTTGTTATAAGTTTGAAGTCAAATATGGTTGGTATTTTGGTCGGAAAGAGTGCGCCGAGTGACTGAAGGACTGGATTGGTGAAGAACAAGGTGCGTTTAGAGTACGTATGGAGGATGTGTTGGATCAGCATCTTTACATTGAAGCATAATGGTAGAGAAAGATGAGCGGAGAAGAAGAATAAATTGTATTTAACGATTTTATGGATTTGCAACAGGGTTATTGATAGGGTTAATAGGGAGCTCTATGCCTGGTGTTAGTGATATAGGTGTTGGTGGTAGGCTTCTGAACTGGAATCA
>JABUQX010099355.1:17500-35000 GCA_015478945.1 Trachelipus rathkii
TTAATAGACCGCCAACAATTACGGTCGAGGTCCTATTCAAGGGAGGAGAAATATCGAATATATTAAGCATATTCATCTTTCTATATTGTTTAGTATAGTTGATGTTGATACTTGGTAGTAATTCCTTTAAAAATGAATTAAAGTAGGAATGAAAAAAATAAATCAAAACAAAGAAGAAAATTAAAATTGGGAAAAGAATGACATAATAATAATAATAATAATAATAATAATAATAATAATAATAATAATAATAATAATAATAATAATAATAATAATAATAATAATAATAATAATAATAACAACAACAACAACAACAACAACAACAACAACAACAACAACAACAACAACAACAACAACAACAACAACAACAACAACAACAACAACAACAACAACAACAACAACAACAACACACAACAACAACACACAACAACAACAACAGTTAAATAAATAATAATAATAATAATAATAATAATATAATAAATAATAAAAAATAATAAATAATAATATAATAAAATAATAATATATAATAATAATAATAATAATAATAATAATAATAATAATATAATAATAATAATAAAATAATAATATTAATAATAATATAATAATAATATAATAATAATAATAAATAATAATAATAATAATAATAATAATAATAATAGTAATCATAATAATAATAATATAATTCAAGTAAATGAAGGAACCTAAATATTAAATTAGGGCGATCTTTTTTATACGAGATTGTTGAGTAACCCATCATTGACTGAGGGGTATATTATTTAAACAAAAATTGAGCAATGTTAATTTGAAAAATAAGCTTGATGCAGGTTCACTTGTTGGTAAGAAATAATACTGCTAAGTGGATGAAGAACAGTCTCGTAAATAATATTTAGTATCGATCTGTTAATCAGCATATTTTAATAAACTATTTTAAACTTGACCTCTGATTTGAAGAGGCCTTGCTTATAAGAAATAAAATGTAATTTTTTTATTTTGAAAATAAAATAGACTAAAATTAATGAGGTTTATGTAAAGATAATGATAGAATATACTCATAAAGTGGAAACTTTTCGAGGAAGATGTAAAAAAAATTGGACCTATATAAAAAAAAAAGAAAATGGTAAAATGTATAATGAAAATGTTGAAAATTAACCAACCAACAGATGATGGAAACAATATGAAAAATAATTGTAGATATATAAAATAATTAATTAATAATTGACAAATTAATTTCTCCCACTCAGAGTTTATACATTCCATTATTTAGAATTGAATAGTTTATTCCTATGAAAGGTTGAATTAATGTAGGAATGATAATATGTTTAAAACAAAGAGGTAAATTTCAGAAAATCGGGAGAAGGAAAACATAATAATGATAATAAAAACAGTAATAATAATAATAATAATAAATAATATAATAATAATAATAATAATAATAATAATAATAATAAAAATAATAATAATTAATAATAATAATAAATAATGTAATAATAAATAATAATAATAAATAATAATAATAATAATAATAATAATAATAATAATAATAATAATAATAATAATAATAATAATAATAATAATAATAATAATAATAATAATAATATAAACAAATAAATAATAATATTTATAATATAATAATTTACAATTGCACTACTAATATATTGATAATTTTGCTCCGAATTTCAATAATTTTAAATTTAATAATAATATTAATAATAATATTAATAATAATAATAATAAGAAAATAATAATAATAATAATAATAATAATAATAATAATAATAATAATAATAATAATAATAATAATAATAATAATAATAATAATAATAATAATAATAATAATAATAAAATAATAATAATAATAATAAAAATAATAGATATAATAATAATAATAATAATAATAATAATAATAATAATATAATAATAATAATAATAATAATAATAATAATAATAATAATAATAATAATAATAATAATAATAATAATAATAAAATTATTATTATTTTTATTATTATTATTATTATTATTATTATTATTATTATTATTATTATTATTATTATTATTATTATTAATTATTTTATATTATTATTATTATTATTATTATTATTATTATTATTATTATTATTATTATTATTATTATTATTATTATTATTTTGAAAATTGAAACGAATATGTTATCTTAAGTATCCTAAAGGGAAATTAGATAAACAAATGGTACAACATAAATAAACTGTTTTAAAAGTAGTTTAATTTAGATGAATTTCCTTTAGTCATTTAGATTTAGGTTCTTATTTATTCATTATAAGTGAATTTGAGCTAATACATTTCAATCTTATCTAAAAAATGTCTTAATAATTTCTAATTATAAAATACAATAAAAGAGCTCTAATGATCTCTTAGTATATATAATCAAGAAATTCTCAAACTAAGAATAAAGAATCTTCAAGAAAAGAATAGTTTACTCTTTTAGTCTTGAAAGAATATCCCAAGACATGCGCTCACATCAGTGCAAGCCTTTTTCTTCGTTTTTGAATGAAGTCTTTATATTAGTGAGTATGATAAACTAATTAAAAAGCAAAGCTGTTTAAGGTTTCATTATAACTAAGCCCTTTATGAGGAACATATAGAAAAGCAATTGATGGGAGGCTTCATTAAACTTAAGATTTATGACTTAACACTTGCCTGCTAAAACATACAACTTGAAATATACCCAAACCTTTATTTATACTTTGGTATATATATATATATATATATTATTATAATATCACTATATATATATATATATTATACTATATATATAAAATATATAATATTTAATATTTAATAATTAACTATAATAATATAATATAGCCCATATAAGTAATATATTTTCTTTCCATAGTAATTCTTTTTCATTATTAGCCCCAAACATTCGTATAACCACCACCAATTACCACCTATCGTTATAATCTAACATATAATCACTTCACCTCAACTATTCCACGCTATTATAAATAACTAGATAAGTCAATACAGAGTCACTAGATTTGTGAAATAATATAACTTATATTCAGGCAATTCTAGCGAGTCTTAATCATCCAAGATTGGGTGATAGAAAGAACACAAGAAAATGTAGATACATAAAGGATAATAACATAGCTTATATCATAAAATAATTATAAACAAAAGATAACAGGAAAAATATCAATTAGAGGAGAATAATAATAGCGAGCAAGCAATACACATCAGATACAACGGTCTGCAATAACTCTTATCACACAACTTCATTTTATTTACTTCATCATTACTTTTACCTTTCATACTATCCAAATCTAAATCATATTCACTCTCTTCTATTAACTCTCATTACGCCAAGCTGGCACAGCTCGTACTCGCCACTCACTCTTAAATCCTCTCATTCTCATGGCATTACGTCACTTCACGAGCTATCAATCGAGTTTTCCTAATATATTGTTCTTCTTTTTCTATTCGCTCCTGGAGAAATTTAAATTTCTCTCTCCTTTTTAAATTTTCATCACCTCTCTTCTTTAGGTGGGTTTCCTTCGACGGCGACGGATAGGAACATCGAGCCTCTCCCTCTCTCCCGCTCCGTCAACTATCGAGGATTAGGTTATCTAAGGCCAGAGAAAACACCGACTTATCTGTCCAAGCTTAATGTGTTTACTCTAACTTAGGATATAATCTTTATTAGTTAAAAAAAAATACGTAAACATTTTGAGCAAACTTGATCAGTATTCCCTTCACTGTAAAGCGATAAAAGCTTCTTCTTACTTATAATTCACTGAAGATGTGATCAATTTATGCAATAAAATCCTTTCAATGAATATTTTAATCAACACAATTTGATAAATTTTTCAAAATTACTGTTATATATTAATATAATTTTTTTTATTAAATTAATCATGGAATATAATAATATATATATAAGATTTTATAAAATTTATTATTTTATATTTTACTCGAGAGTAGTCAAGTTATGAGTTATTTTTTTTTGAGTTTACATACATATTTGCGCTTCATTATCCTGTATTATTTTATCAGGTACCATATTAATTAATAATATAATATAATATATAATATATATAGTTATATATATATATTATATTATATTTTATATATATATATTTATATATATATATACTATATATTATTATATATATATTATATTATTAATATATATATATATACTATCATATATATATATAATAATATATTATATGAATATAAATAAATTATAGTAGTTATAATTATATATATTTATATATATTATAATAAATTTATATATTATTAATATATTTATTATATGAAAAATAAGGATATGGTTTGTCTTTATTCATGAAGTAGCAATATATTATTACGTAAGTAATATACGTAATAATATATTTCAATTATTTAATTATAAGTAGACCTTTAGTGTTTCAAAGTTTAATAAACCCCAGTTTTTTTCTTTTTCTTACACGTTTTTTGTTAATACATAACTTATAATAACTAGTATACTTTATTAAATGATATCTTAAGAGACTATTAGTAAAATAGAAAAGAAGATGTAAGTAAATTCGGGAAGAATTACCACCGATGTGTAATCTTATTGAAGGGAATAACAAATCTGATTAGTATGAGGAGGTGATAATTTCAAACGTCTCCTGAGAGGTTTGCGCAGCTCGAGAAAGAGGATTAGGCGAGTATAAATTATTAGAGATGCTATGACCCTTCCTTTTGATCAGAAGATGTAATTATCAAGAGATAAAGTTAAAATACACATATTTGTACCCTGCGTTAACCATCAGATATACGTTGTCTTATAAGGAGAGTGAGGAGGAATATTTACGGAGTATGGTAAATTTCCGCTGGCCATAGAGAACTAATAGGTGATTTATCTAAATATTTACCGGTTTTAATGTTTTACAATATATTTAGAATACATAATTGACTGTTTAATATGCTTAGTATAACAAATATATGTTCACATCAGTACCACACTGTAGAACATTTAGAGGGTCAGGTTACAAATATTCAGCAACCTAAATCTACATAATATTAGAGTTGTATCCGCAGGTAAAGCACTACGTTTCATAACTCGATAAGCCTATAGTGAATTTCAACTAGCAGGTTAACCAATTTCGCACTGTGAACCCAACATTTCCAGGGATGGAATTAGACGTAATTGCTCAGATAAACATATCTATGTTTAATACTTATGGTGTTAATTGGTTAGTTTAAGAATATTTAATTCACTGAATTAACAGTAAAAACGTATACCGTATAACGTGAAGCGTTGTATACTCGGTATAAGGCTGCCATAATAACGATTATAAAATAAGGTATATTAAATTCTATATGAAATATTTATATTTTCTATAACGATATAATTAAATTTATTAATACCTAATTTAATACTCATAAGTTATTATTATTTAATCAAACTATTTTAACAATTACTCATTTTACATTTTACTGAAACTGTTATTTTATTGGATTAATCAAAATTCAGACAGATTTTTAATTAATTGATTTAGAACTTCACCTAAAACTTATCGTTCATATATTTTACAATTTTTATATAAAATATAAAAATAACTTATTATATAATACTGTATATTCTTTCTAATTTTAACACTATATTTGTTGAGATATCATAGATATAGTTATTATTCACGTTATTATTACTTTGAGCATCTAATACCTTACATATTTATATAATTGTACCAATAGGGTCAAACCTCTAACACTAATTGAAAGGTATAGTGCCCTGATAATTTTAAATAGATAACTGTATCCCGAGGTCAAAACTTCCGAGAAGTGTCGGACTTTAGTGGAAAAAATACTCAAAAAATATATTAATTAAATAGAAATATAAATAAAGGTAATACTATATAACACGGTTGCATAGATATAATATGTAACAAACCATAGTTTTAAAAAGCATTAATACCTGGATTACTTATACGCCTTTCTTGAAGTATACAACCACTATACTATATTACCGTAAATCCATAGCGTGATAATCTCTCACTCCCAGTCAAATTGATATCCTGAATTGATAGAGAGTAATGCTTTCGAAGCCCAATACTAAAGCAAATACAAGTATCACACTCCTATAAATGAGTAAGAGAGTCCAGAGGCGTATTACTTTTGGAGTAGATATACTATTTTAACATTTACTTGAGAATAATCTGAGTATCAGCTAAACTATCATGAAAAAACTATCTACTTGTATAACTTTGTATACAAATATCTTATATTCTGTAGAATTATAACTCTCCTTAAATATATTAAATATCTATCAGAGCTATTACCCACCCTCGAGAACTCTAATACACTACTGACCTGTTACAACCAATGTAAGAATTAACCTAGAGTGCGCGGACGAGAACAGCTAGTCATACTTGCGAGACAATAAGAGATATATCTCATATATCGATATATTATACATTATATACAATTCGAAGTTTAACGTTAGAGCTTTTATGAGTCTCCTATATTAAATTATAATACTATGAGCATATCAGATCTAATGAAATATACTATTAACTTAATAATCATCTGGACAAAAGTGATATTAAATGCTAATTAGATTAATTATATATAAGTATAATATAATAAAATATTTAATTATTTATAAATTTAAATACCTACAAACATATTACCTCTAATAAGTAATTACCATAAATTATATATTAATATAAATATGTAATATTAGTTATCTATTTAATTAATATAATATTAATCACTAAAGCGCTATAGATCTATAATAAGTTTATCTCGAGTATCATAAATCATAAAATGATCCTTTCTACAGCATAATTGTTTGGCTTTTCGCTCCAGGATATCAAAAATTATACATACCGTATATAAATTTTATAGCAAAATATACGCGAATTTAAAAATCAAAAAAAATTGAGTTTCATGATTTTTTTCTTTGATTTTTTTTCTATAACGTCCTAACGAATTCATTATATAGACCAATATATCGAGAGAATTTTAGAGCTCATAATGACACATAAAATATTATTAACATACACAACAAGAAAAATACTCAACCCCAAAATTTGAGATCAAAATAATAGAAATTTATTAATACCTAAGAATAACAATTAAACATATCCCCGCAATTAGAAAAAACTTATAGTATGCCCTATCCACAACAATAACAAATATATCCCAACCGCCACTTGTATATAATTGAGTATGCTATTTTTCTAAGTGCCCGGAAGAGATGCGCAAACTATTGAATTCTAATACAGCCACTCTGCACCATAGAGATTGTGATAATGTACATCACGTTCTGATATAATCGACTATATATATTTTAATAAATGAAACATATTTTAATTAGAATAAATAATTAATTTAGCTAAATAATTATTGAATTGATTATAGATCTCAGGAAAACGTGAAAGAAAATAAAAACGTCTTATAGATAAAAATGCGCACCTCTTAACACGTAGTAGAACTTCGATAAGTTGTCCTGATGTTTGAGATCTAAATTTATTTTTTTCCCGAAAAATAATATTTTGTTTTTTATTTTCTATAGCTATCTATGCTACTAAGTTTCTCGGTCTCCTCGATGTAGCCTGTGCAACGAATTATAAATACCAACACATCTCAAATATAAACTCGACTTTATTGAGATATATAAGAATTAGTGTGGTTCGAGCCATGCTTTATAGTAGCCTGATCCTCAGATGAACCAACTTCCAACTCCTCCAGATATTTCGATTCCTTCTCCAGCATGCTCAAAAGTTATATAACCTTTTTTTTTCATATTTATAATATATTATAATACTTCACCATTATTCATTAGGTAACAATATGAGCATTATATTATAAATTTGGATAGCTATAAAACTGTATGAATCTCATGGGATATATTATAATTCAGCATTAATATAAGGAAGATAATATTATCAATAAATTTTTAAGTAAAGTATTATTATTTTTGATAGATTTAATTATATTTATATATATTTCTATAATATATAACTGTATTCTATATCACCGTGATAATATAAATTAATAGAATAATCCTATGGAAGTTTCATACAAATCTTGAGAGGGTGTAAACTATTTATGTTTCCTAAAGTAAGATTCTTGCCAATTTATAAATCTGAAGCTAATTAAATTTTTACTACTTCGTTTATCTTTCCATTGATTATAATTTTTATTGTTTATATAGAAGTATAAATATTATATACCTCATAATGAGAATGTTTCATAAAAAAACTCAGGGATAAGAATAACAGAGTCTACAGCTCTGATGACTAGCTAAATCTTATGAACTTCATTTTATTGTTATTTTTTCGTAACAGAGCATTGGGCTAACATGGACTAATAGAGTCTGGTGCGCAGTTTTTATCAAAACAGATGTGGCGGAAAAAATGGTAACAGTAACTATAGTTCTTGTTCTTGGATAAGTACAGGAGCTTTGCTAGGAGAAGGAGAGAGATAGCAGACTACACAGTATAGCTCCGACAGCAGCCATCGGTTGCGAGCCACAGGTCTTTGTATAGGCGTATACACCGTGCCTATGATTTGCGTTACCAATGAAGGCATGACTATCGTAACTATCTTGATAGCGGGATACCGTCAATGAGTATATCGCCAACATAAAAAGTTTGTTAGGTTGTTTTGAAATTTTGGTTCTGCTTTTTTTATTTTAGATGGCCCTTGTGTGACAAATCGGAATGCAAAACACGGAATGACACCAATCAATATTTTAGTTTGGTCGTTTGTTTGTTTTGTATGGTAGTTTTGTTGTCGAGTTATGTACCGTTATTTGATGATGGAGGAAAGCAAATTCCAATACCTATATAATATTTCCATAGACTGATATATATTATAAGTATATATAATATAATATATATGAGGGTATTTAAAATAGTAAATATTAGTAAAATTTATTGTTTTACTATAAATATATTATATATAAGCAATTTTGTACAATTGTTTAATAATTTTATATATATATATATATTAAATATAATATTAAAAATATTTAATAATAATATAATTTAATAAAATATATTTAAAATATCGAAAACAAATAAATAAAAATTAATATATTAATAATAAAGTAAGACTTTTTCTATATGTATTTATATTTACTCAAGTTATATATATATATTTAGGATATTATATCCTATATTAATTTTAATGTTAATTTAAATTTACTTTACACTTACGAGGTTTAATAATATTTTATTAATAATATAAATTAGTTAACTTTTAATAAGAGCCTATATATATAGCAAAATTAACAAATTCCTTAAAGAGATTTAGAACCTTCACAAATTCTATTGATATGGGTACTGTAAGCTTTAATTCACGAACTATAATTTCCAGTGGCCTGAATAACTGTAGATTTAAAATAATTGTTTCTTGGCATCAACGGTCATTTGTTATCTCTCTCAATTGTTGCGAACAAATTTATACCAATATAAGTTAAAGACACGAAATGAGTTCACTTGCCGTACATGGTAACTTCAAACCCATGCTGACTAACCTGCGTCGAATGTTAATGTTGTAGTTGTTCAAGTCCATTGTCGCGAGAGAAATACTTTTTCTAAATCTATGATAAAATATTGTCGCACCAATCCTTTGCTTCCTGATTGGCGTTTGTTTTTGACTGTTGAAGTTGGTTTTTCCTAGCTAACCCAGGTAGCACACCCAAGCAAGAATGTCGTGCAAATCCTCCAAAGGGTTTTCAAAGCTAACGAGCTACTATGGATTTAAATATTATTATTACTATACAGTTTATGATCCGAGTTCTTATCCCCCTCCACTATATACTATCATTTATTAATATCGATATATATGTTTATATATTATAATATATTACATAATAATATTTTATATATAATATTCTATATAGTAAGTATTAATATAATATATATATTATATTATATAATTAATATATATTACTTTTATTATATATATACCTGTTATTCTATATACTATATAACTATTATATAATATATATATAATATTATATTTAATAGTATATGTTATATATATAGCTGTGCTCTTTCTGTCCATGTAGTATTAATATATTATGCAAGAAACTATGGTTTGCCAGTGTACAGAGATTTGTGTAGAAACATTTAATAGATTCAAAAGTATATTATAAATACATATAGTAGTATGATATGTTATATGTTTTAGATTAATATTATATATATTTTATATATACTATATACTGGTAAAATGACATATGGTCAGTAAAAATTAAAAATTTGAGTGGGTATAGGGGTGGTTTTTTGTCTTTATTACTGTATTATTAGCGGTTGCGTCCTGTAGAAGATCCCTTGTCTAGTTCCCTTTAGATTCAGTGATTTACCATTAATTCAAAACGACGAAACATACTACTATTACATTAAAATTCTTTTCATTTGCTATTTCAAACACTCGTTAATAACCAGGCAAGATGAGAAATGAATAAGCACCAAATGTGCTTGCCTAGACAGTGTGAAAGTTCTTCATAATTCTTTTCAGTATTTTTCAATGAACTCTTGAAGGTTCATCCAATAATGAAGATAGAGCAAAAGATCTTGTTCTTTAGTGTCGGTTTTAATTCATTAGTAATCTATTTTAATGCATGGTTTGGCCGAATACATGTACCCACTCATGCACCCTCCCTCTACCCGGGCTCGTATAGAGATAATAAATTTTCTGCCCTACTCTGAAGAATGGGCGTATGATTCTGTCTGGGCACAGCGAAAGTGAAAAAGAAAAATTTTAAAATCTAATTATGTTGCGCATGGTAAAGAAAAAAAGATGTTCGCATAAAGTGGATCTCGAATTGACAGTAAACGTTTAAAGATCGGCCATATATCACACCATATTTTCACGCGTCTTACACCATCTTTGGTGGTGTTCGCTCTCCAAATCCCTCGTCATACTTCATCGCTATCTCACACCTGCCACCTACTGGTTAACTTATGTATAACTTGTAATTTCATCAAACTCACTGCCTAAGTAGTAAATAAGGAATTGCGATTCAGTAGAGACTCAGGTAATGTTGAGAAGTGACCTTTTCTTAATATTAATGTAAAGTGGTTTGCGGAGCGTGGGTGGTGGTGCCGGGGTGAGGGGTGAACAAAAGGGAATGGGTGGTTGCGAGCCTTGCGGTAGAAGAAATTTTAATATTTATAGAGCTAGAAGATAATAATAATACACACTCTATGAAACAGATTAAAAGATCACACCGACGGTGAACCATGTTGAGAGAGGGTTGATATGAGTTTAATTACGAGTGGCAACGATCCGTTACTGACATCAGGTTACTTCCCGTTCTAAACGGAAGTATATTATCTCGCCAGTACGGAGTAAGCAGAAAGCTCCGAATACTACTTTCTTCTACGATCGTACGCACCCGCAACAAGTTACGTATTATGTTCCATCACGTTACTTTTAGTCCGTATACATTTTGTAACAGAACTCACTCTTGGAAATGTTTGAATGTTTAAATGTTAGATAGTATCAATGAACCACGCCTAGTCAAATGATGGAAAAATTAAAATACTGATATATATTTTATCTATTTAGATATTATATATAATTATATAAATATATATAATAACTAAAGAACAAATTATTTATATAATACTATATATTTATAATATAATATAAAATATATATACTTATACTAAATACTAAATGATTAACAAAAATCAACAATATGAATATCTAATTATTTATATTAGGAATAAGGGGATATATGCATTAGATAATGAACTAGGGTACTGGTGCTTCCGAAAAATGATTGAATATGGAATGTGTACTATGATGTTTGTGGTTGGTAACATCTTCGAATACTCTTGACACTTAACATTGCAGTAATTGAATATGTGATATGTGATATTGTGTATGTGGTGTTCTATCTCTATATATATTATATGAGTATTTGGGATGAGGTAATCTAGAAAGGAAAAGTAAGTGGGTAGGAGCATACAGAAAGTGAAGAATGGTAAATCTGCAGACAATAATATGAATATTACCGGTGAAAAACAGATTAAGATGGTGACGGGAGATGAGAGATGTGATTGATTGAGATTTGGAAGTGTGTTACAAAGCATTTTTAGAGGTATGAAGAGGTTCCGTAGGTGATTGGAGAATGCAGTAATAGTAAACCGCTTATATTAAGGAGTAGGGAAGGATAAGGAATGAAAACTTGTACGGAAATTACAGGAGAAAATTAGTTATTTAGTAGTAAGTAAGACGAAGAATGATACTTGGTATTTCGGTCTAAGAATGCCGTCCGAGTCGAACCTGAAGGATGATTGTGAAGGAACAAGGTGCGCTTAGAAGTGGTAGATGGGTGGATGGATCATTTCTTTTACATTGAAACAAATGATTGAGAAAATAAGGGAGATGAAGAATCAGGACATGTAATTCAATAATTTGGATTCGGCTGAACCCGAATCTCTTCCTCCCCCCCCCCATAAAATGGCTCATAAATTCGGCGATTTTCAGCCGATTTGGAGATGAGTATAACACCAAACTGTAGCTTTTATTTGCCATCTAAAACGTCGTTTTAGAGTGTTTTTTCTGTGCCTATGGTCATGCGTCTTGATCGAGAATATCTCAATTTCTTTCCAAAATCCCATGTTTTTGACATTTTTATATTCTTTTAAATACTTCAGATTTTTTTCGAAATCACTTCAAACTTGAAATTACTATTCGCATGGGTCCATTACCAGCAAAAGGTCACGCTCGTAAACTGTTTTAGATTTTTGGAATTTTGTGTTCCAATGTCCTAATTCCATCAAACCTGGCATCTAATTTTGTTTTTGAAATAAAAATTGCCGATTATTCTTTTTCTGCTTCCGTCGCGAAGATGGTACTTGAAATTCAAGGAAGATATGTAGTTGGGAGGGAGATTGCACCATTTTTACTTGATAGTTTCTGATCTTTGTATTAGATAAATTTATACAATCAGTAGTTTTGGAGTCTGTTTCACTGGGACAAAGTTTCCACAAAAAGCAATCCAAGATGTCTCTTGCCTTGCTTTAACAAGTCCTAGATAAATTTATTATGTTTTTGACAGGTGTGGGTAATGGAATATAAATCAAATTGTATCACTTTTCCAAATCAAAATTTTGGTAAAAA
The DNA here is from genome assembly GCA_015478945.1 of Trachelipus rathkii. NCBI lineage: Eukaryota > Metazoa > Arthropoda > Malacostraca > Isopoda > Trachelipodidae > Trachelipus > Trachelipus rathkii. Next base: position 30,600 of record JABUQX010099355.1, read on the forward strand.
GTGAAATATTGACTTTTATTTCTACTCATCCAATCCACATATGAAATTTTCAGGCTATGTATAAACGGGCATCGATACATCCTTTTTTTTTACCATAGACAATTTTTTTCTATAGCGACAAGAATATTTTATTTATAAATTTTCAATTTTTTTTTTCAGATTTTAGTTTAAGAAAATATTGAAAATGGAATGCATGTACACAGAAAAATTATCTGGAGTAAAAATCATGTTGCAACTCCATCGACATACATATACCGCCCAGAAAAATATCAAATCCAACGTTCTGCACGAATCAGAAAAAAATTGATCCGCAATTTTAAAAAAAATATTCTTCGACCTATCACCGAAAATTGTCGACTATGTTAAAAATACAGAATGTTATCTGCCCGTCTTATGACAAGCCTGAAACATTTTGTGATTGCTATGGATGAGTAGTTGAAAGATTCTGATTTAATTATATTTTTCGCAAAAGATATTGCAATCATATTTTCACAATTCTACTAGACTTGACAATGATTACCAACTACTAAAAATTTTCAAGGACTTGTGAAAGCAAGGCAGCTACATCTTTTTTAACTTCGGAGGAATTTTGTCCCAGTGAAACAAATCCAAAACTACTGTAATCAAAGATTATCGTTAAAGTTAAAAAATGTGCAAAAAATTATAAAATTATCTAAGTAAAATTTCATCCACTTCGCGCCAACAGAAAATTTTTTCGCAATTTTTTCACTTTATTAAAATCAACAAAAAAAGTGGTTTTTGAATTTTGATACAGCGCAACACAAAATTTCAACTATCAGAAACTCAGTCGCTAAGTCGCTAGGTAATGACCCATTACTATGCTATATTTGTCAAGTTTGAAGTTATTTCGAAAAAAAAATCTTGAAGTTGATATTAAAATGTTAAAAAACATGGATTTTGAAAAATTGGAAAGATTCTGAACAAGAATGACTTATGAGCCACAGAAAAATAAGATCTACAAAACACGTATTTTAGACCTGCAAATAAAAGCTCAACAGTTTGTGTGTTTATATATGATCAAATAGGCGGCTGAAAATTCCGAATTTTATGTCCATTTTTATGGGGGGGGGGAATTGGGCTCAGCCCGAACCAAATATTGAATCCTGTCCTTATTCTTCATCTCCCTTATTTTCTCAATCATTTGTTTCAAGTAAAGATTAGTGCGGCAAAGTCTGCCAATCACTGTAAGCGCACCTTGTTTTTTTTCTAACTGATCATCCATTCGCTTTCTGATGCATTCTAAGACCAAATACACGTATATATCTCCTCCTTACTACCCTTAATAAACTAATTTCCCTGTTAATTCCTCACAGTTATCCTTATCTCTTACCCTTATATAAGGGTACTATTACTGCTCTCCTCCAATCCCTCGGAACTATACCCTCTAAAAATGCTTTGTAACACAACTTCCAAATCCAATCAATCACCATCTCGCATCCGTCATTCTTAATCTTTTCACCGGTAATTTCATATATTCCTGCAGATTTACCATTCTTCAACTTTCTTGCTCTACCCATTACCTTTTCCTTTCTAATGACCTCATCCCCAAAATACCTATTCCTTCTTGCACCGTCAAACCCACACACATTCACTATCACCTCTTCATTACTGCCAATGATTATTAACAGATTTTCGAAGTGTTCCAACCCAAACTCTAGTCACACTTCGCCTTTTCATCTTTCGCCCAACGTCCATCCCTGTTTCATTATTCTATGCAGATATTCCCCTTACTTTTATAATAATAGTTATTATAATTTTATTATATATATATATATATATATATATTATATATCTAATATAAATATATAGTTATATATCATAATTATTATATCAATATATTAATACCTAAATATATTAATAACTATAAATATTATGAATAATATATAATATATTTATTATGCGTTAAAAACACATTGGTGATAGCTTGACAGGCGTGGTCAATTGACTATCAACATTCAAACATTCAAACATTCAAAGAGAGTCGTACAAAATGTAACGGACTAAATCAAGTAACGGAGGAAAAAAATACGGAAGCTATATCGGGTGCGTTACATGAACAGAAAAAGTACGAGTTCGTTACTCCGTTACTCAAAAAACTAGTTCCGTTAGTAACGGAGTAACGGAGTAACGGATCGTGCCCACCTCTGTAATTAACCATATCAACTTGAAGGTCACTTTTTATCTATAATTCTGTTTCTATTTTTATTTTATTTTATCTCTATCTATATTTAAAATTTCTTCTAATCGTGACATTAATTAAAAAGGTATTTTAACCATTACCTGAGTCTTCTGATCATTCCATATTTACCTTACTGCAATAAAGTTTTATATGAATACAATTTACATATGTTAGACCTATTGGAGGTTAGATAGGCAGATAACATTTAAAAGATTATTGAAACCAATACCACCTAACATCTAAACAGAAAAATACTGTTTATATGGCGATCTTTTAAAACCGTTTCTGTATTCGAGATCCACTTTAGCGAACATTTTTTTTTACAGGGGGACTAATAGTTATTTTAAAAATTCTTTTGATTCTTGATACGTCAAAATAAACGCCATCTCTTCCTATAGACATCAAATTTATTTTTCTACTCCCAGCGGTTACAGAGATAGTATATTTACATGTTTCGTGCCAAAACACATGCAATAAATGTACATGAATTAAAAACCGACACTAAAGAACAAGATCTTTTGCTCTATCTTCATTATTGGATGAACCTTCAAGAGTTCATTGAAAAATACTGAAAAGAATTATGAAGAACTTTCAAACACTGCATAGGAAGCACATTGGAGTCGATATTCTAAAAAAAAAACTTTCGTTTAACAGTGAAAGCAAACAGCAAAGGAAAAGAATTTTACATAACTATTAAAAAAAATCTATTACAAAGAATAGAAAATCACTGGAATTAAAGGGACATAGACAAGGGATCTTCATAAGGACAGAAACGTAATTACAGTATAAAGAAAAAATACATATATTCATAAATATATATATATATACATATAATATATTTATATATATAGTATATATACTATATACTATACTATAATATTATATAATAGTATAGATATATATATAATAACTATATATATTTTAAGATTCTACAGATTATATATATTATTATGTTATTAATTTCATATACTTATACTGAATGAATATATATATTACGATTAATATATATGGTATATAATATTATTATTTATAAACAATATTAGATATATAAATTAGCTTAAATAAATATAGTGTTATTTAATTAAATATGATAAATAAAAAAAAAAAAAATAAATAAAAATAATATATGAAAGAGAGAAGAAATATAAAATATATAAAAATAAATAAATAAATATCATATAATAAATAAGGTAAAGAACAAAAAAAAATTAAAATTTATGATTAAAAATAAATATAATTTCAAAATAATTGCTAGCAGATAATACTAAAATAAATTAAAATGAAATAAAAATAAATAATCAAAAAAATAATGGAAAAAAAGAAGAAATAATAAGAATATTAATGAGAAAAGTGAAACAATAATAACAAAAAAGAATAATAATAGCAAAAGGTAATAAAGATAATATAATAATATAATATAAAGATAACTAATATAAATATTTAAATCACATCAGAAAGCGAATGCTTGGGAAAAACCCCACCATTCTGGGTTGCAATATACGAAGATACAACGTCTGCCAACATGCACAAGGTAAACAAGGAACACGCCAACCCCAAAATCAAAACACAAGCCAACAACAGGAGCAACAGCGTGTGGACCAGAGCTTTGCAAGATAACGACAGAACGTCTCCAACAACACGCACAGGAAACTTGAACCAGACCAATCAAACAACATCGACGCAGTTAGTAAAGCTGTTGAATCCTGTCGACAAGTGAAAAACTTAGTATCTAGTCTTCTTATATTAGTAAATGTTTTGAAGCGAGCAACAAGAGAGAAGAGATAACAAACAGTGACGCGACGAGTGGCTGACAAAGAAACAATTAAATATTAAAATTATAGTTATAATAGGAATCTTGAAATATTAATAGTTATAACAAAATAGGATGATAAAGCTATACAAAAACATATTATATAGATGAAATAGATATACTTATCATTAATCAGATTCAAGGGTCAGTATAAAAGAGAACTTATTTACAATGTATACAATAATTTCATTTAAAATATAAAAATATATTAAAACCTTAGTAAAATTAAAAAATACAATATTAATCATATATAGAAATAAAAAAAAAAAAAAATTAGCATACAAATAGAAAATTTTTTATAAAAACACAATTACAATAATAATGGAAAAATGATAATAAAAAAAATGAAGTAGATAAATATAATACAAAATAAATAAAATAAAAAAAAATA
>JABUQX010099355.1:40000-45000 GCA_015478945.1 Trachelipus rathkii
ATTATATTTATTATATTTTTTATATTTTAATATATAATATAGGATTTGCTTATATTATAATATTATATATTATGATTTAATAAGATTATATTTTATAAAATTTAAAAAGATTGTATTTTTAATTACAATTAAGAGTTACCTGTAAAATAAATCTCTTTATTTATATATATATTATTAATATATATATATATTTTATTATAATATATATATATTATAATATATATTTATTAATAAATATTTTTTTATTATTGTATTTATTATAGTTATATTATAATATATATTTTGGGAGAGAGAGTACATATATATAATATAATACTATATCTAAGTATATAAATATATATATATATATAATAATAATATATATATATATAATGATATATATATATATATTATATATATATATAGTAATATATATTTATTATTAATAGTATATATACTATATAAATATATTAATAATAATAATATATCTATATCTATGATATATATATTATAAATATTATAATAAATCTATACTATATTATATATATATAATATAATGAATATAAATTATATATATAGTGTTATACAATATAGGTTTCAATATATATCAATAAATAAAAAACTACCGATACAAATACTGCAATATAATAATAATTATATAAAGTGAACTATACTATATACTCTCTGACTTTCCAGCAAGAAGTTTGTCTGGAGAAATAAGTACAAGAAATAATCTCTTAATACCTCACATAATTGTGCACGAAGACTAATCATATAAACATTCTTATAATTTCTGTAAGCGAGGATTTTATTATATACTCCGTTCTGCAAATGAACAAATTCCATTTTATTTAAATAAAGACAATATGTTTATCAAAATTGAAAATTCACCAAAGTATAAATCTAAAAAATTGTTATTTAATATATTATAATATATATATAATATATTACTATATTTATAATATCATATTAATTTATTATAGTAAAGCTATAATAATTATAATTTATATAATATATAAATATAGTAATATTTTATAGCTATGATAAACACAAAGGAGTATATAGTATAGTATAATAATAGATTATATAATATAATATATATATATATAATAAATATATATAAATATATTATATATATATAATAAATTATATATTTATATATATAAATATATTAATATACTATATCATATTATATATTTATGTTATATATATATAATATATAATAGTCATACTATATGATATAACCGCAGTGTTAATGAGTGTTGATAAAAAATACCTCTCCTAAGCAGTTTCATGCTGAGCGCGGATATCAAGACCTGGACCCCTAGCATAATATCTTGCAAGTGTTTACCACAACAGACAACATGAGCTAAAAGATGAACTCGACAATACTTCCTATGGTGAATATTTGCACCCACCACAAAGATAGGACATGTCGCGCTCTTCCGCTCACACTCGGCCTGGGGGCCAAACAGGGTACCAACCAAGGAAAAATACTTAGTAGCTTGTGTACTAATATTTTTACGTTCGATAAGCACAAACTGCAATATCACCAGTGTTAATAAGGTATTGAAATCTTAGGAGTAATTTTTTAAAAGCCTATTAACCGGCGTGTTATTGCACGTTATCCTTAGAGATAAAATAATGTACCACAGTTTACTAGAAGTATTTGTTTTCAACTTGTGCTGTAACCCTGGTTTTTTTCCCATGACCCGAAGTGAGGGGAAGAGCCGGCAACTTTCCCATCTTGGTGGGTGCGAATATAACAATAGAAACGTTTGTCGTGCTCTTTTCTTTTAGCTACATCATGGATCTGAGTGGTTCACACACTTGCACGTATATTCTGCTAGGGTCCGGTTTCGGATTCCCAGCAGGTGAAATGTTTGAGTCTTTTTTTACAATATAAGCTATATTATATATTGATTACGTTATATATATATATGATATATAGAGATAAAACATATATATACTTATATATACACTTATATTATATATATAATATATATATAGTACCAGTAGTATATATATAATATATAATATATATTGATTAAATACCTTTAAAGATTTTTAAAAAGGAAATAACATTTTCAGTATAGCCGTACCTTATATAGCTAGCATAAATACCATACGAGTACATAACATAGAACTTCATACATAACATACATACATACATACATACATACACAATACATATCAATAACATACATACATACATACATACATACATACATACATACCATACATTACATAAAATACATTACATAATACATACACTACATACATGACATACACATACAATATCTATACATACACCAATCACTACATACATACATAGTGAAAGAACTATGGACAGAGGAACACAAGAGCCTGAAGGAAGGAAGAGAAGGTAAGGAAGGAAAGGAAGGTAAAGAAGGAAGGAAGGAAGGAAAGGAAGGAAGGAAAGGAAGGAAGGGAGAAGAGTAAAGAGAAAGTTTGAGGTGTTGTCCTTTCGAAATAAATAAATATGAAAATTTATTTCTACAATTTCAAGTATCAGTAAAGGAAATAATTATAAAAATTCCTTTCAACCACTTTCCGAGCTCCTTCTATTTCAAAACGTTTTAATTCAATAATGTCCATTTAATAATTAATCATCACCGAAAAGTTGTCAAGTATACTTATTTCAATCATCATATGAAAGAGTCTAATGTACACTTTTCGAGGAAAAAGAAACAAAATAAAGAAAGATATTTAATGGTCGAGATCAGAATTCGCTTAGCTGTAATATATATATACTATACGTATAATATATATTTATGATTATAGAAAAATATATATATCATTATATATTCTCAGTAATTAGTAGTTATATATAATATATATTATTATAAATATAATATATATAATAATATAATATAATATATAGATATATATATATATATATATTATAATATATATATTAAGTAAAAAAAATATATTATATTCAAATAAAGTGCTCCACGGAACTTTTTTACTACTCGGTCTCTCTCTCTCTCTGTATATCTCTCTCGTCTCTCTCTCTCTCATATAGTATTCATTTTATATATATATATTATATATATAGTATATTATCTATTACTATTTTTATAATTTATAATGATTATTATATTTAAATAGATAATAATAAATAAATATTACAGTTTTAGTTATATTATATAAATATATATATATAATATATATAATATAATAATAATTAATATTGTTAAACACTAAATTAATATCACATTAGAATTATTTACCAGTTTATGTGCTAATTAAAAAGTTTACGTTTAATTCAAATTAAATTCCTATCTGACTAATTAAGAGTCATTTCAAGTTAGTTTTTTTGTTGAGGTATTAGAATTAAATATTAGTTTTAGGTATCTGAAATGTGCTTAGAACAAAAAAATGTTTTACTTTCAAAATTTTTTTAAATAAAAACGTAAAGTGATTTTATTAGATTCCTAGAAAAAAACAACACACTTGTAAAAATTTAAAATTCTCGAATTACTGTATACTGTGTAGCATAATTAAAGCTTATTTACTAAGTTTTTAAACGTGCGCTTTTATAAATAATTAAATAAAATAGCATTATTAAATGGCAAGGAATTATTGAATAACTCATGTTTATATATTAAAGGTATTAATTTGTTATTATTCATGTTTAATATTTTCTTTCATATATGGCATTTCGCCTAATAAAATGCAGAGAATCTTTATCGTACTTATGAACATTTGAAAGAAAATCGATAGTTTCTTAATAACTCGGCTAAGCCGAGCCAGCCCGTGTGTTGTGAGGGCAAGCGCCTCTGATAATATAAGTATATTTTATAAATATAGTATGTATATGCATATTTAATATGTAGTATAATATATTATATATATATTAATGGTATAATATAAAAATAGAATAATATACATATATCATATTATATTTATAGTTATATATATATAATAATATATCTATATATATACTTAATACTAATACTTTTCCTCCCAATGCTGGAAGCGCGCATATGTCCAATACAAATCTCGAAAAACAAAGGAACCGGTCGTTGCAGATCTTCTTAAAACTATGTCTCTATACCGCTCTCAACTTGCTAACTATTAAAATCTTTGAAACTCGTTTTAACTTTTCATTTCCTGGGTCATCTGGATGTCCCATTCCCTTATCTTTCAGATCATCATATTGCTTATCTGACGCACAAGCACTCTAACTGGTGACCATACTGTGACCTATCTACACTAAAATTCTATGGTCTTAACTGCCTTGAGGATCTTATGATGAAGTCTTGCGTGTGGCAGCTTGACATATTCAAAAGCATTTGTGACTGAGGTCTGGAACTTTCACTGAAGCTCATCCTAGCTGCCCTTTCGCTTTGGTATTCATCCTTGGCTCTTTGCTTAACTTCTTACGATCCCTAGTATATTGTTCCCGGATGCTCCCAATTATGCACAACTACATTGAGGAGCGTCATAGACTCGTCCTCCTTCTCCTGGTTTAAATTGTGGTGTTCCTCACAAGGTTCTGTTTATATTCTCCAACTTTATTCATACTTTCAATCAACGATCTCCTCATTGTACTTCTAACGCTGTTCAATCTTATGCGATGGTACTCAACTCTCCCATTTCGTCCTCTCATTTCAAATTGATAAACTCCACTGATAAACACAGTATAAATCTCGACCTTCAAAGGCTATCCGATTCTTATTCTTTTCTTATTTTTTGAGATGAGGATCTTCCCTGTGGGGTCTCAGCAACCATTGTATAAGAATGTCAACTCTTTGAAAGAACAAAACATATTCTTATACATCTCCCTCGCAACAAACACTCCCAATCATTTCGTATTACCTACGAAACGGCTTTAGCGATCATCACACCTTGAATTATTGAACATAAAACCTTTCTTGGTCTATACATAAACAGACAAAATTCTGTCTTTTAACTCATATATACAACTGGTTCGCACTAAGGGCCTCAAAAGAAGCCTGGAGATTCTCCTCAGTGGTTGTAGGAAATTTTTT